>JAAAKG020136891.1:0-35690 GCA_010014905.2 Druon quercuslanigerum
ATTTGATGAATTTTTAACTAAAATGAGAAACCTTCAATTAAAATAGCGAATTTTTTAACAAAAAGAGTAAATTTTCAAATTAAATAATGAAGGTTTAATTGAAATATCTAATTTCCCGAATAAAAATTTTAATTTTCAAACAAGAAGATACATTTTCAACCAAAAATAAAATATTTTCATCTAAAATGGTGAATCTTTAACTGAAACACTCGAATTTTCAAACAAAAAGATGAATTTTCAGATAAAATAATGAAGATTCACTTAAAATATTTGATTTTTCCGAAAAAAACGGTAAATTTTCAAAAATTTTTAAGAACAAAAAAAAACGAATTTTCAACAGAATAGTTAAAGTTTTAATTGCAATAGTTAAGTGTTCAATATGAAATTAATCTTTACCCAATGAAAAAAACGAATTTTCTACCAAACATCTCAGTTTTCAACCAGAGATGAAATTTCAATTAAAATTATGAATCGTCAAATAAAAAATTAATTTTTAACCAACCAGTATAACTTTTAACCAAGTAATTAAATTTTCATTCAAAAAAAGATGAATTCTGGACGAAAAATGTTGTAGTTGATATTTCAAATTAAAAAGAATTTAATTTTTAATCAAAAAAATTTTTGTACTCAACAAAAAAAATGACTTTTGAACATAAGTGTAATTATTAACCATGACAGATTTTTCTGTCAAGAATGAGAAAATATTGCAAACAAACTGGTGAATTTTCAACAGAATACATTCATTTTCAACCAAGCACTTGAATTTAGAACTGATAACGGTCAATTTTCAACCAAAAAAGAATTATCAAATTTGAAGTTAAAAATTTAATTGCAAACCAAAGAAAAAACGAATTTTCAACAAAATATTTAAATACAGTAATATAAAGCTACTTTTACAAGTGATGAATCAGTTTTATTCAATTTTACATTGCAAATTAAATTGAATTTAAACAAAAAATTAAACATACAAGCGAAAAAATGCCACGACTTTAAAGAAAAATACCCTGACGATTCCAGGTTTTCCAGGAACGGTAGACACCCTGTTTAAAAAAATAATAATAGTTACTAACGTCCTTCGAAGGAGTTAAATTTTGTTTGTATTCATCTAAACTGTATGCGGAATTACTATCTTCTCCACAGTTAACGACCAACGATCCATCTTCTCCCTGGAAAGAAAGAAATTCCAAATTACATGAAATTGCTCTTCGCAAGCAAAGTGAACTGTCTCTTTGCCATTCCTGTCCTATCCCTAGGTAAAGAGAGAAACTAGGAGCGGGACCTCCTTGTTGGCCCCCTCCGATGAGGCACCTTGGCCTTCTTAGCTCGGAGTGATTTCACATCGGAACCTTTAACACATTCTTTTGTGAAAATAGGGAAACGATTAAACATTTATTTTAACATTTGGAAATGAAGAACCGATCTTGTTACAAGAAATGGTGTAGTTTTTAAATAGTGTTAAATAACTTTTCAATCATTTCTGCCAATAATTAAATATTTCTCTCCGAAAACTTTTTATTTCATCCTTACTATAATTCATATTTTGAATTTAAATTGGAAACAACCGCGTGTTTACTAGAGGCCACAATATAACAACACACCAAAAACCAAACTCTTTTCTTATTCTTTTTCCGTTTTTTTTTTTATACTAATGAGAATAATCAGGGATTATTTATAGGAAAATACAGGTATAAATAATAGAAACTTATGCTAACTTAAATTCACATAATACCTGAAAATAAAAAGAATACACATTTATACAAAAAATTACTTTATTATGAATAATTTTTTTCAATAAAAAATGGAAGAGTTAAATTTTCAGTTCATAATATTAATTTTTTACAAGAAAAAACAATGCAACTAAAAAAATGGTTTTCAAGAAAAATGATGAATTATATGAATAAAGAAACAATGAATTTTAAACAAAGTAGTTCCCTTTCAGCTAAATATTTGAAAATTGAACCAAAAATGTTTTTTTAGACGTTGTTTACGAGCAGTCAAAATCTTTCCAATTTGAACAAGAACTAATTTAAATACCCTGAAAATTCTAGATTTGTCCGGTTTTATTTTCAAGAGTTTTTTCATTTTTTTAAATATTACAGGATCAGCATGAAAATATAAAAAAAAACAATTGCTTTTCATTTATTGGATAAATACAATTTTGATTATCATTTAACAATAAAATTGCCTGTGCTCAAGTCAAGTACAAATTGAAATACTGTTGTTTCCGTCTGTCTCGATGAAATAAAATGTTACATTGAAATACTGTATATTTTTTATTTTAAGGAATTGTAAGTAAATAAAAAAAGAAATGTTTAATTCATATTAAATTTACTGGAATTTTCTCGCTATAATAAAGAAACTTCTGTAAATCATATACAACGTTCTGAAATTAGAAAAGGTTTGGAAGCCCTTCAAACTATTGAATTTGAATTAGAGAAAATGTGAAGATTTAGAGTACCTGTGTTATTTGTTGTTCGCCCTCGTGTGGTCTCTTTTTCTTCCCACTGTCAGCAGCATTCTGATCAGACACTTTTCTCTTAAGTTCCTGGTTTTTTGGAGAGATTGTCCCTGTGCTGCCATTTCCGCCGATGACCCCATTTCGTTGCACACCTCCGGAAGCCTAGACAACATTGTATTAAATTTGGAAAATAGATGCAAAAGTTGACCTATAATAACTGGAAGCACAGAGAATTTCACCTCAATAGTCACAACTTTTTTTTTAATGAGAATGTCAGGATGAAAAACTCTGATTTTCTCGAAGGGGTGTAGTAAAAGTCAAATCGAATTACAAACCTTTTTTGCTTGCACAAACGCACTCACTTGTTTACGAACCTTTCTTTCTCTTTTGATTAGGCTCGCAGATACGTATTTATGCAAATCCTTCCGTTTGACGTGCTTAGCTTCAATGGCCGTACCTTCCTTCATTAAATTATTCTGCTCCGCTTGTCGACAAACTGAAATCAATGTTGAACTTTAGAAACTTACACTTATATCAATAGTTCCTTCAAACTTTACCGAGGGATTGGCCACTCGACACTTTAAAAATCGAACTAAATTTTTCAAGATTTCACAATGATTTCAAATATTTCATGATCTTTATTAAAGTAATAAATGTCCAGGGTGGTCGTTTTAATCGAAGGAAAAAATCCCGGTAATTATCGGGTTTGTAAACATTTTTCAAGGTTACTGAAATTAAAAACATCGAACTTTTAAAAATCGAATTTTTTTCTTTGAAGTAATAGAAACTTTCTGATCAAAAAATATAAATCCACGCTATAATTTCTAGCAATCTTAAATTAACACTAATCCCCGCTTTCAATTCATACCAATAAAATGTTAAAAATGAACCACAACCCTCTTACAAGTCAGTCAAAAATACCAAATTTGCCACCAGTCCACTCAATAAAAATGGGAGAAAATTGGCCTCTTCCACTTAAAAAACAAACAAAAACAATAACTAAATAAAAAGCAAAGCTAATCCCTTTTCACGCCATAAAAATCTTGAGAATAAAAAAATGATCTTTCAATTCAGAAATAATTCAAACGAACATTGCCCCCCTTCCAACTTTATAAAAATCTCAAAAATTAAAGAATTTTACTTTTCTATTGTTCTCTCTTCTATTGCGGTATCTTACAATTAAAAAAATGTCATTCTAACCCAATAAAACTGTTCAAAAATATTTCCCATTTCAAATACAGACAAAATTCGTCTTTTTGATTTGAATAATCATTTTTGTAGTTTGAAAATTCCACTATTCGGTTATAAATGTAACTGACTGTTTGAAACTTATGTTTTTATTTGTTTAAAATTCAACTACTTGATTGAAAATTAATTTCTGTTGGTTTAAAATTATTCTCTCTGTTGAAAATTCTACTTTTTGGATTTAATAGCCAAATGATTTCTAAAAATTTCAAATTTTCAGCTTGAAAACTCAACTTTTCAACTATTTTGTTGAAAATTTAATATATTTCGAATTGAAATCTTAAGAATTTTAACTCTTGTATTAAATGACATATAGTACCTACATTCATTTAAATAAAATAATTTATCTCCCCAATTTTCGTCGAAAATCACTCTATTGTCCCTGTTTTAAGAGCATTTTGAGCTGCTACATTTGATATTTGAATAGGATTTGAAAGTAAAGAAAAGCGTTTGCTTATGGGTCTACTAATTTGAAATTATTTTCAAAATAAAAATATTTTATGAATTTTCAATCAGATTTTTCAATTTGTTTAAATACTACGGCTTATGAATTGAATTGAATTTTTAATGTTTAAGTCTTCAGAACTGCACTTAAAAAGTCTTTTAATTGAAAATTGAAGTTAAAAAATCATGTCCTAAAATGAAACTTTTTTAACGTAAAAAATTAAAAAATTACGCTTGTAAACTGAATAATTTCACCATTTAAATATCAACAACTGAACATTAAAAATATTTTTAAAAACATTGAAATCCAACTTATTTGAAGGTAAAATTGAAACAAATTAAAGCTCACCAAAAACATTTGTAATGCAAAAAACCTGCCAAGTACAACTATATGAATTTGTGAACTCAAAGCTGGACAAAGAATTTGGGGGGAAAGGTCATAATAAAATATATAAAAAATTTTTGTTTCAGAAAGTTTCCTACATAATTTTTTTAAATACATTCATGATTTAATAATTAATTAAAGTTAACATACATATTTGTTTGCAAAATTCATAATTTTTTAAAATAATAATCTCTTTTAATGATGCTAGAAGGTTGTGGTTTTTTCTGAAATATTCAACTTCTTGTCCACTTTTTTACTTCATGAGGTAGTATGTAATGAAAGTTCGCAAAAATAATTATTCAAACAATTTATTATTGTTTAAAACGATCTTCTCTTACAGTAATGCTAGAAAGTTTCGGGTTTTTCTGAAATTTTTAACATCGCCTTGACTTTTTAGTTATAAAAAAAAATAATAAATGAACATCAAAAAGAATTATTTTTTAAATAGTAGGTATTCCATTTTTTCGGAATGTAGTATTTTTACTCTTGTTCTAATGTTTTAAGAATATTAATTTAAACAAAAAGGCTCGCAGTAACTACTTTAAGGAAAAGCTAACTTTAATACCATTCATGTAGAAAATTTGAAGAATATTTCAAATATCCGATTCTATTTCAGAAAAATGTATCCACAAAAAAAGAGATTGTGTTCGTAACTAAAGAGCCAAAGCAAGGTTAAAAACTTGAGGGACACCCGCAACTTTCTGGCAATACTATAAGAGAAGATAGCGATAAACAATAATAAATTTCTTAAACAATTATTTTTTTAAATTAAATTAATTAATTACTCAGTCTAAGCAAAAAGCGGAAAAAATAAAACAATCTGAACATTATTTATTTTATTTTTATGAGCTTGAATTAATTATTACATCATTCTAATTGAAAAGCGGACAAAAAGTAAAAAATTTCAAAAAAGGCGCAACAATCTAGCATTAATATAGAAGACATTTATAATTATTGATGATCTGTTAAAAAAATTGATTGCTACATTGCTTTAATTATTACCTCGTTCTAAGTGACAAGTGTACAAAAAGTTGAGAAAATGCGTTTAACTTACTAACATTATTCAAAGAGACGATTACTAAGATTAATAAGAAATTGTTTAAACAATTATTTTTGTTAACTTGAATTAATTATTATTTAATATATATTTTGATAAATAATACTTTTTCTATACAAATAATTTTATTAAATTTAATTGACTATAGCCTCGCTCCAACTGAAAAGTTGAAAGTAAGCTCAAAATTCGGAAACCCTCACAAATTGCTAACTCTATTTAAAAAGAAAATTTGCTAAAAACAATAATAAATTGTATAAAATTTGTATTTAAAAAAAAAACGCAAAAAATTCTATTTAACGCCAAAAACTAGCAAAATTTGATATTTCATGTAAGGGATTTTTTGGGGACTCTTTAAAATAAGACAGGGAAGGCGGGGGGACATTTAAAATTTTATTTTTGATTCGTATTCTGTGGATAATTGTGAAGAGAAATGTTTAGTTTCAACTCGATTCACTCAATATTGAAAATACTGAATAAAATATACAAAAACTTATTTTTTATTGGAAGTACACAACCTCTAAATACCATTTTTTTCAAAACAAATCAAAAAATAATTTTAATTTTCGTGGATTAGAAGAAATTTGGGAGCGACGATTCGCTGCTTTAAATCTTGACGAGAGTGACTTATTTATCTCTTACCTGAATCAGCAAAGGTCTTAATATCATACGTAAGGTCCACGTTCAGGTTTTCGCTCCTGGAAAAGAGCAATCCGATGAACCACATGGAGATGATCTTGCCAGGTTCCGGTTCAAGAGGTGGATACGCTTCAGGATTAATATGCGCTAACGTGATAGCCTGATTTCTTTCCAGCTGACCTATCAGATGTCGAATTTTCGACTCAATAAGCCCACACCACTCGAGTTGATCATCAGCTTGCGAACTGCTCGCAAGCAATATGACATAGTGTTTGTACTTGTTGAAGAAATTTGGGGGTTCAAATAACTTGTCCCAGGATGCCTTGCCCATAATTATTTCTTCGGTAATGGCCAAACCACTCTCGAAAGCCTCCTGCATTATCGTCCTCGTAGAATTCGAAACATTGAAGGTCGAGTTTTGTTGAGGATAGGCAGGCGTGATGATCGGCATTAAGTGATATCTGTCGCCTACATTCACACGAGGGTCCCACACTGGAAATCCTAGATTCACATTATCAGGCTGCTTTAAAAGTACCGGCTGTGGCCATTTCCACTGAGAGAAGACGAGGAAAAACTTTTCTATTAAGGTTGCTGCGACGGCATTTGGATAGAGTTGGCAGGTACGAGCGACCAACATTGCCCAAGAAACACCTCCTAGGTAACCTAATACGTTACTGTAGATCCCGTGCTCTAAAATATCAAGACAATTTTTGCTCAATTATTATATAATATATGGGTGATTCTGTAGATTAAGGTCACTTTCAAAGTAGCGCATCGGCGGACAAATTCAAATTCCCGACCATTTACCGGCCAAGTGTTTCAATTTCCTCAGTCAAATAAAAGTAATATATTCACATTTGCCGCAAAATGCAAAAATTTATTTAAATTCATAAAGTTCATTTTAAATATCCTTCAACACAGCAGGAAAAACAATTGTAAAATAAATTATTTTTAAAAAAAGTTATGAATCGTCAAGTGAAATAGTTGAATTTTAAACCAAAAAGATGATTTCTTAAGTGAAATGATTTGGAATACTTGAATTTCGAACCAAAAAGATGAATTTCTAAACAATAAAATTAATTTGTAAACAAAAAGATTAATTTTCTACGAAAAAATAATTTTTCAACAAAATACATGCATTTTTAATGAAATACTTAAACTTTCAATTAAAGAAGACAAATATTCAACCAACTATTTGAATTTTAAATTAAGAAGAAATCATTTTCAACGGAAAATGGAATATTTACATTTTTAGTAAGAAACATTCATTTTCAACCTGGCTGATTAATTTTTAACTAAATGATGAATCTTCAACTGGAATAGTTACTGGATAATTAAATAACTAGTAACTGGTAATTAAATTGAGTAACTGGACAATTAAATTTTTAGTCGAAAAATTAAATTATGGAATATTCAGCTGGAATAATAGTTACACTTACAGATTAGAAAAAAATATATGATTTTCAACCAAAAATAAACAAATTTTCGGCAAAAAATTCCTTTTTATCCAAAGAAAAAAAAAGTTTTCACTTTTTAACAAATTATGCGAAATTTCGAGGAAATAGTTGAATTTTCAACAAAAAAAATAATTTTTACTTAAAAAGATAAATTGTCAACCAGAACTAAAATAACTATGCTTCCATTTAAAAAAATCTATGTTTAACCAAAGAAGACGAATTTTCAACTAAAAATGATAATTTTCCAACCAAAAATTGGATAATTAAATTTTTAGTCAAAAAATAAATGTTCAACTAAAAAGAGGGATCTTTAACTAAAATTATGGAATATTTAACTGGAATAATAGATACATTTACAGTTTTAAAAAACTATATAATTTTCAAAAGAAAGAAACAAATATTCAACAAAATAGATCAATTTTCAACAAAAAATTCATTTTCATAAAAAAAAAAAAAAAATTTCATTTTTTAATCTAATATACGAATTTTCAAGGAAATAGTTGAATTTTCATTTAAAAAGACTCAGTTCAATTGTTGAATTTTTAACTTGAAAAGATCAAATTTCAAACAAATAGTTAAATTTTCATTTAAGAAAGCTCAGTTTTCAAGGAAACATGGAACAATTATATTTTGAATTAAAAAACTATTAACCAAATTGATCAATTTCTGTCTAGAATGATGAATCTTCAACTGGAATAGACGAAATTTTAAGAAACAAAAAATAGTTTTTCGCAACAGGGTTTAAATTTCCACCAAGCGGTTTTATTTTCAAACAAAAGAAAATACGTTTCTATAAAAACAAGACAAGTTTTCAACAAAATATATCAATTTTCAACTAGAAATGAATTATTGTCAACTAAATATTTAAAATTAAAATGTTCAGTTAATAAGAAAAATATTCAAAGAAAAAAACTAATTTTTTGAAAAATACTTATATTTTCAAACAAAGCTATGGATTTTCAACTACAATGATAAACCTTTAACTGAAATAGTTGAATTTTTAACCAAAAAAATGAATTTTCAACAAAGAGATTAATTTCTACAAAATATCAGCTGGAATCGTTAAACTTTCAGTGAAAATGACTTATTTTAAAAAAAATAGCTCTTAAAAAAACAAAAACAAAATAATGATTTTTACCAAAGAGTTTAACTTTTAACCAAGTAATTAAATTTCTATTCAAAAAAAGATAAATTATGAAGAAAAGATGTTTTAGTTGACATTTCAACCAGAAAATATTTTGATTTTTTATAAAAAACATTTGAATAAAACCAAAAATACAAATTTTCAACATGAGTTAAATTTTCAGGTCCAATCTTTAACGAATTTTCAACAAAAAACATCAATTTTACACCAGACTTGAAATTTCAACTAAGAACGAGATTCATGAGTTTTTAATTCTAAACCTTCCAAATTGAAGAAGTAACAAATAAAAATCATCAAAATTGCAGAGTGTTTAATTGTAAAACTGAAAACTTGCATAATTTTTATTTTTAAATATTCTATTTGAAAAATTATTATGTCTTCAATTTAAACGATTTGCAATTCTGAGTTCTAAAATTTTAAAAGGTATAATTGAAAAATCTTGAGTTTCGATAACATATGCAGAAATGTTAATTTTTCCATTTTGAAGATTTACGTTTTAAAGGTATGGCCTTTTTAACATTTTTTAATAGGTTCAATTTTTACAATGTAAAATTGAAATGATAAACAACAAAAAGCACTGACTTTACTTTTTTTTAAATATTAAATAAAAAATTCTTTGTATGAATTATTCACTATCTCTTCCTTTAAATATGCGGTAGGTTACAATTTAAATATTTAGCCGAAAAGTGTCTAATTTACCTGTAGCGTGCAAAAATACACATAAATCTTCAAATATTTACCGCCAATTCATACACAGATGTGATACTTAGATTTAGTTATTAAAGAAATACGGTGACCTTTGTTAAAAGAACAAAGAAATCGCCAAAAACTCATCAAATTGTCATCGCACTCTCAAGAAAAGAAGTTAAGGAAAAACTTTAAACTTAAAATTCTCTTTTGTTTATGTGCGACGAACTAAATAACTATATGAAAAAATAAAAAATTTTTAGACGTACTTTTAAAATGTAAAAGTCCGAATTGGTATTTAATTATCTTTAGTTTCAAAAATCCTAGTCAAACTTAGCAACCATTAAAAGCAAAGAACAAGGAAAAGTAATTCTGTACGCATTTAATGCTCATGAAATATGTTTTGCGGTCGAAATAATCAGTGCCACTTTTATGCTTTTGGTCAGTGTTCTCAAAAACAAGAAATTAATCAAACTTAAAAATAATTCAATAGATATTCTGAAGGATAGTACACGGGGAAGCAAAAGTGATCTTTATATGGAAAAATACTCATACAAGAAAAAAAGAAATATTTTAATAATAATTAACATTAAATAAAAAATAAAAATAAGTCTTACTTTTCGCCCAGAGTTTGATAGCTCTTAACGCCAGACGGAAATTTTCAATGTTAGGAACTAAACGAAGTATCTCGTCCGTCACTCGGCATCCGTTCAAACTCCTTACGCACTTTGGGTCCAGATTTTTTAGAAGAGCATCGTCTCTGAGATCCTGGAAGGAAATAGAGTTATAATATCACAGTCTTAAACAAAGACCTTATAAGCAATAATTAGTTATTCATTAAGAAAGTCTTTACAGAGATTACAGTGGGTTACTAGTTCAACTTTTGGTAAAAAAAAGTAATATTTTACAGAAAGAATGGGGATTAAAAGGGGGATATAATTTATTATTAAAAACTATTTATATGATATAAAGTATCACTTTTTATTCAGCAGGGTTTCTATTCATTTTTACATTAAAATTTTGTTTATCTAGCTTTAAAAAATCTGTTGAACACTTCAGATCTTTCTACTGATAAAAATATGACAAAAAAAGATTCAATGTGATAAACAATAAAATTAGATCAACAATAGAATTGAAAAACGTTCATGTTTGACTTTTAAAAAAAGGTTATTTTAGCAGTAGATGGACTTATTCATTTTTCTCATAATTTTTTTTTCACTTGAATGCGAACTAAATTAAGAGAGCCCAAGTGTCGGTTTGCAATTTTAACAATTAAGTTGCATTTTTTAATTTTTTGACAGAATAATCTTTTTTGAGTGAAAAATAAACTATTTTATTGAAAATTCGGCTTTTTTATGAATTCAACTATTTTTTATTTGAAATTCAAATGGTTTTTGTTAAAATAATAACCAATAAATTGTTTGTTGACAATTCATCTTTCATGGTTAAAAATCTTATAATTTTTTGGAACAGTTATGACTTATCGACTATTATCTTAGGAACTATTTACTTAGAAAATTAAATTGATATTGACAATTTATATTTTAGGTTTGAAAATTCAACTGTTTGAAAAAAGACAGGCTTTTTGCTTGAAAATTCAACAATTGAGTTCAGCAATCAACTATGCTGTACTATTTTATTGAGAAGTCATACTTTTTCGATGAATTCAACTGTTTTTTACTTTTAATTTTTGTTCTGAATTCAACTTTTTTATTTAAAATTACAATTTTTTAAACATTACAGAATATTACATCTTCTATTGAGAATTCATAAGGGGCTTTGTTAGATATTCAACTTTTTTGTAAGAAAATCGTCTTTTTGGTTAATCATTTCAGTTGCAAAAACACCAGTTCGGTTGAAAATGTAACTCTTTTGTTGAAAATGCGCCTTCTTGTATTAAAAATTGAACTATTTTGTTAGAAGTCATCTTTTTTTATGAATTCAACTGTTTTTTATATAAAATCTTATTTAGGTAAAATATCAAATATTACATTCTTTGTTGAGAATTAATCTTGTGTGGTTAAAAATTCAACTACTTGGTTAAAAGTCTAATTACTTTTTTGAAAATTTATCTTTTCGGTTGAAAATTTATCACTGTAGTTGAAAAATCGTATTTTTTGGTAGAAAATTAATATCCTTAGTAGAGATTTCATTCTTTTTTTGTTTAGAAATCACTATTTTAGTTGAAAATTATCCTTTTTGGTAGGAAATTAATATGAATTATTTTTGTTGGAAAATAAGCTATCTCGTTGAAAATTAGTTTCTTTTTTTATAAATTCATTTAAAAAATTTAACTATTTCCTTTTCTTCTATTCTATATTGTTGAAAATTCGTATTTTATTGGATGAATGCCACTATTTGTTTATATAAAATCTTTTTCGGTAGAAAAGCCCAATACTTCGTTGAAAATTCGTCTTCTTAGGAAGAATTGAACTAATTTTTATTTAAAATTAATCTTTCTTGGTTGAAAATTTAACTATATTGTTCAACAATCTTGCTAGGTATTTAATTGTCTTGTAAAAATTTGTCTTTTTGATTGATAATTTTAGTTGAAAATTCATCTGTTTGGTTGAAAATGTAACTATTTTTTTGAAAATTCGCCTTACTGGGTTAAAAATTCAACTATTTAGATATATAAAACTGAATTTTTTGGCGACAATTCTTTTTAAGGATTAAAACTTCAACTGTTTTTTAAAAAGAAAATGAGTCTTTTTGCCTTAAAAAAGTAATTTTTTTTAATTAAACTGTTTTTTATTGCAAATTAAAATATTAAATATTAAATTTTGATCACTTACTTTAATTATTCAAAAGAATAAACTTATTTTCGTGCAAAATCTCATACTTTCCCCTGTTTTTATAGCATTTTGGTTTAGGAAATATTTGAAATTAGCATCATCAAAAAGAATCCCTTCCGGAGCATTGTAAACAAAAAAGGATAATACAAGGGAAAACTGTGTCAAAATTCTCGATTTTATGTGTTTTAGGGAAATTTTCAAATTTTAGAGGACGGTCTGTGTTCCCTGTATTATTATTTAATAAAGAAACTTACCATAGTGTCGGGGATTTCTTTCAAGGTCAGTTTAGCAAAGAGCATATCGATTTCTATTCCATCGAAATTCATTTTTATAACTGGTACAAAAGCTTCTTCCACAGCCTGAAATTATAAAACTAATTGAATATCGTGTAAAGGCGAAAAAAAAAGAGATAAATAAAGAACATGAGTATACTTTACGGGGCCAGAAAAATGCAGTTATTCTATTTTTCAAAAATCACAACAACGACTTACACGCAATTCTGTAACTTCCAACTGACTTTTGAGTAAATCAAAAAAGGAAGTAAAGTAATCGGTCCTATTTACGTGACGAGGAACGACACAAAGTGCATCAATATCAGCTCCTTTGTGATGAACCCCTAACCTATACGAGCCAAATGTGTAAATTTTTCCTCCAACTTGTTCGGCACAATTTGCTGGCATATTTCGGGCAACGCTTACATCCCTTATCCATTGCTTTACTAAGGAATTCAATTTGCTGCAAATCAAAAATTAACTTCTTAGAACATTCGGATTTCCAATTATTGTGGAAAGATTGATTGAAACAAACCTTAAAATTTCCATCCTATGGTTTAATTCTTCATCAGATTCGAAGACATTATAAGGTTTGAGCGCCTCTTTCAGCTCGGTTGTTCTAGAAATATCGCTTGGTTTTGGCTCTGCGACGCTGATCGCAGAAGTCATGCCTAAAGTACGTAAATTTGGAGTATTTGGTGGACTAGTGATTGCGCTTGGAGCGGTTGCAGGATTTGTGCTCTGTGAAGTCCACATCTTGATGATCTAAGTGTAAAAACTGTAAAGAAAATTTATATAAATAATTTAAGATTTCGACTGTGATCTAAATTCTAAAGTATCCAAGATTTTACGAGGCCGTTGCGTGATCGATCTTTGCAGGTCACCTGAAAACTAAAATGAGTGGATGTAATTAAAATCCTGAAATTTTCCATATTTAAAATTCGATCGAAAATCTAACCGAAATCCATTTCAATACAAAATTAGCCCCGAAAGTTTAGTTTCCGATTCATTTACTTATAAAGGTGTAAATATTTATTCAAATTATTAAAAATTTGCTCTAAATAATTCAAATTCGCAGAAGCAAACTGTAGGAGCTCACTATATTTCAAATCTCAGAAATGTTAGTTTTTTTTGGAACATTCCATTAACGATACTTATCTATTTAATAAAATTGCACAAAAACAAACACGAAAAAAGTGACAATAAAAAGCTGGCGGGAAAAATAAGAAAACAATTCTTAAAACAGAAACTTCCCTTATATTTTATTATTATAATAGGAAGCGTAAGTTTATAGTTTTTGAGCAATATTAATGGATGTTTTTAATTTTGCTTCCTCCTTTAAAACAAAAGGAAAATGAAGTTCCGCTAAACGATAATATAATGTAAAGAGAAGGAAAGTATTATCTTACTTGGATCCCTGGTTGACTTTCGACGAAAAATGTCTTTAAAACAAATTACAGCAAATATAAACAATATACTGAGCAAATTAACCTGAGCAATTGCGAAAATAAAATAAACACAAACTGAAATAAAGTTACAAATAAGAGTACCAATATTTGTATAAGGCAGAGAAACAAACTGGAAACACATGTATTACGAAAAAATGAAGATCAAGCTAAAATCAAAGAGCCACCTGAGAAATTCGAGCCGCTCTGATTCATAAACATAACTTAACTTTTGCGTAAAAGAAACCTCCTCAATAAAAGAATAAACAACTCTAACATAAGAAACGTCAAAACTTGATGTTCGTCCTTTGTTACTAAACGTCAGCCAAAACACAAACAAAAGGAATGCAAACCTGTAAACGTATTATTTACACGTTTACAAACAGGAAAAACTTGTGAAATGAAACTCACCTCTTATCTTGTCAGGTTACAAAAGCAGGCGTGCTAATTGGATTTTGCGGCGACTCCAGAATTTTTTTCGGCACTTTGGTTACTATCTGAGCAGTAGAATTTTCACGAACGAGCTCGAGTGACTCGTAAAATGTTGAAGATGCGAAGGAGTTCAAAAGGACGAACAAGCCTAGCTCGTCCTTCGGGAACGAACTAGAAAACTACTACTGTAACCCAATTTCCCCCCGCAATTTTTAGAAATACGCACACATTAGAATAAGAAGAAGTCCCCTCGCATAGTGAAAAACAAATATGCTATTTAAATGAGTTATTCACTAAATAATTTACACTCAAAATGTTGAACACTGCACAACTCTACCTGACTACCATAAACATCGCATCCACAAAGCCACAAACAAAATTGTATAGATTGAAAATGACTCACAATGCTGACAGCAACATTGTCTGCTGTAGATAATGTAGAGTTGTTTGGCCACCTGGTGCTTGTCGTAGAAATCACTAGGTATGGGCCACTCTCATCAGAGTGCGCAATCTGTTCGGATCCGAGTTCTGCGAAAATTCAAATTTAATATAGGAAAAGTAGCTTTTCTTTCAACAAATTATTTTAAAATGTTTATAGTTCATTCGTGAAATAGAGTCAAAGGGTCAATTATTCAGTTTAAAAGTAAAAAATGTAATATTTTAAGTACGGTCAGTTTTTCTTGCATAGTTTTGTATTTCACAAAACATTGTTTATTAAAAAAACATTTTAAAGTACACATATTAAAAAGTTTTTAATTTTTGGATATAGAATGTGTGTTTTTTTTTAGTCTCACGGCCATCATAAATAGAATAAAATTTAAAATGAGTAAATTTCACTCAACATTAATTTTATTTAAAAAAACTCCTTCATCGTCCGACGTTTTCAATTTTTACAGCGAAAAATAAAAACAACCATATTTTCAAATTGAGAAATCATCTGTTTTGGAGAAAAATCGGCTTCTTTTTTTTGACAGAATTCAACTGTTTTTAATTACAATTTTATCGGTTGACGTTTCTTTTCTTTGGTTGATAATTTATCTTTTATATTTTGCTTCATTTTTGGTTAAAAATTTTAGTTATTTAAAGATTCACCTTATTGCTTTGAAATAAACTATTATGATGAAAATTCATGTATTTTATTGAGAATTCCACTTTTTTGGTTAAAAATTAATCTTGATGTTTAGCAATTAATCTTTTTGGATGAAAAATCATTTTTCGGTTAAAAATTTAATTAATTGAAAAAAATTAATATTTCTTTTCTTGAAAATTGATCTTCTTTTTTAGAAAATTACTCTTCCTGTTTGCAAATTCATTTAGGTTGGTTTGAAAATTCATTATTTTTAGTTGAAAATTTAATTATCTCGTAGGAACCTCCTTTTTCTTGGTTCAAATTTTTTTAATGATAAGTGAACTATATAATTTTCCTTCACAATTTTTTATTTAATTGCAAATTTATTTATTTCTATTAAAATTAAATTATTTTATTTGAAAAAATTTTAGTTTAATTTTTGAACTGAAAAGTGAAGTATTTTATTCAAAATTCGCCTTTTTGTTTAAATTCAACTTTATTTAGCATCTAAAGAAATTAAGTTACAAACAGAAAGAATAATATTCTACCACAAGAGAAGATTTTCAAAAATACATGAATTTTTAATCACATAGTTGAATTTTCGGTTAAAAAAGATAAATTTTTAATTAAAACTGCAACAGCTAAATTTTCAGTAAAAAAAAATTTTCACCAAAAAAAACGAATCTTCTACTAAATACTTAAATTTTCAATAAAATATATGAATTTTCAACCATAAAGGCGAATTTTTAATTAAAAAAGATAATCAAACAAAAAACACATTTTTTCAACAAAATAGTTCGATTTTCAACGTATGAAATTAATTTTCAACCATTTTCAAACTAGAATAATAATAATAATCTATCAAAAGAAAAAACAAGAAATCTTAAATGTAATGAATAATTTTCTACCAAAAAGTGGAATTTTCAACTATAAAAAAATATTTTTTTTGTAGCTGAAAATTTATGAGTATATACTTGAGTTTTCAGTTTAATAAAAAAACGACTTTTTAACAAAATAGTTCTGACTTACATTTTCGGATGAACAACTTGATTTTAACAACAAAAAAACACATTTTTGAACAGAATAGTACAATTTTTAACGAAAGAAACTAATTCCCAAGTAAAAAAAAAATATAAAAGAAAATGGAATAATTCCAAAACTAATTTTCCACAAGAAAAATCAAATTTTCAACAAAAGATGTAAGTTTTTAACCATGTCAATACTAGAAGTTTAAAATAAAAAAGATTAATTTTTAACCGAACATGAACATGAAAATAGTTAAATTTGCAACCAAGACTAACACATTTTTGAACAAGAAGAATAATTTTCTGCTAAAAAGTCGATTTGAACAAATTAGAATTTAAAAGATCAATTTTTAAACAAAAATAAAATAGTTAATTTTTTAATTAAAAAAATTTAATTTTCAACGGAAATAGGTACACAATTAACCAAAAAGGATATCAATTTTTTATTTTTAAAAAATTGAAAGAAAAAAAATTCAAGCAAATTCTTCAATTTTTAAGTCAAAAAGAGAATCCAAAAATATTCTATTTTTTTAGTTTTTGATATAAAAATAGAAAACTCTTAGAAACTTGTACTTTGAAACTTTCTTTCGCTAGACAATGATTTTATATTTGTAAAATTCAAAACTACACAAGAAAAATTGATCGTACATAAAACATTGATTTGCTTAAACTGAATGAATGACATTGTTTCTTTGTTTTATCTATAAACCAAAAAAAAAATATTATTTATTTGTATAAGAGAATTTTTCACTTATATAATTTGAATTTTCGCGGAACTTTGACTAAAACATTCAGCACTGCCTAGCGGTGGATATACTGTCTTATAAAAGAATATAGAAATTTAAACGACAGAGGACGCTGAGTTTGCAAGTTTTAGGGCCAAAAACACAATCTAGAGATTTTTATAAACTGTGGCCAAACATTCTACTGCTCTTTGTTTCTTTTTTGCTTGTCAAAAAACTCTTCTACATATCAATGGCTAATGTTTTCGTGTTTTTTTTGTATTAGGAACAAAATGTTCTCTGCTTCAAACTGGTTTTCTGCTTTTATCTTGTTATTACTATTGAAAAGTAAGTCATTTTTACACAGTCTTTATTGAGTTCCTCGCCAATTATTGCTTTTTTATAATGTGAATATATTTGATCCTTACGACAAAAAATGTGACAGAAAAATAATAATCTTAAGCGTGTCATTCCTTTTCTGTAATTTTTTCCCGAAAATGGCAGAAAATGAGAGGCCTCTAATTTTTCACCTGTCATTTTTCTGTCATCATCCTCTCCTTTTCTCTCAATTTGCAAAAGAATAACAGCAAAAAATTATACGTCTGTCATTGTTTTCCTGAAACATTTTTGTGTAAGGAGAATTCTGTCACTGCTTTTTTTTGATTTGGTTGCATTTATTTTATTTTTGTTTTATTATTCGCTGCTTTTCTCGAGCGGAATTCCGTTAACAAAACTGCGAATATTGATTAAAGAGTATTATTTTATGTCAATATTTACAATTTTAGCATTTTAGTATTTTCCTCTGAATATCGGTATAGAAATGAGTTTTGGTTTCGTAAATTTATTATTTTTGATCGAGGGTGTTCATTTAGGGTGTCTAGTGACTTGGAAATTCTTTAAGCCTGGAAAAGTTCTTTAATTCTTTTTTACCTGGAAAACCCTGGAAAAGTCCTTGGGTTTTTAATTTATCAAAGTATAATTGATCTTTTGTTCATTATATAATAAATATAGAGATTTCAGGGAAGATTTTGTAGACTGTAATAATTATTTTACAGGTTGTTATGAACAAACTTTAATATTGTGAATAATCTCATAAGTTTTTAATTTCTTCTCCGCTAATATAGACTATTAAAGGATACTTTTTTGTGATATTCAATTTACAAATTATAAAAATTATTAGGTTAATCGTGGGGTTGACATCTCGCTTTTTCGTTTGTACCAGATTTTAAAAGGTTACACTACATTTATATAGATTTTAAAATATTTAAAAGGGATTTGAACTTTTGTAAGGATTTCATAGATTTCAAATACTTCAAAAAGTCCTGTACACCACATTTCAAAGATTTCACAAACGTTTTAAACGATTTCAAATGGTTGCAAATCATTTTAGAATATTTCAAAACATTTCACAAAAATTTCCCAAAGATTTCGAATATTTCATAAAGATTTCAAGGATTTCAATGATTTGTAAAATACGTGTACAGAATATTTCAAAAATTTTAAAAAGGCTAGTAAACGAAATTTTAAAACATTTTGAAGATTCCAAACGATTATAATTTTTTTTTAAAGATTTCAACAGACTTCACGAAGGTTTTAAATATTTGTATGATTTTATATTAATACAACAAATTGCAGAAAAGTTTCAAAAATATTTCAAAGACCTCATAAAAGTTTCAAACATTTAAATAAATTTTTTTAAAGAGTTGAAACAAATACAAGAATCTCAAAATTTTCAAAACGGGGGCCGCACATCCGGTTTTAAATATTTTAAAACATTTCGAAGATTTCAAAAGATTTTAAATATTTCAATAATTTCAAACGAAAACAAAATATTTCAGAAGGATCTCGCAAATATTCAAAAGAGTTCATTATGAGTTCATTATGATTTCAAGAATTTGAAGCATTTCAACAAAAGTGCTAAACAGCAGATTGCAAAAATTCAAAAAAAATTTCAAAGATTTTTAATTAATTTCAAAAAGTTTCAACAAATTTAAGAAGATTGAAAAAGATTTCACAAATATTTCAAAGATTAAAAAAAAATTGCAAGATTCTAAAAGATTTTAAATACTTCAACAGATTTCAATGAATTCACAAAGTTTTAAAAATATTTTAAATATTTTACAAAGATTGCAAAGATTTCAAGGGGGGTTATTTAACTGTATGATTGATTTTGACCTTGAGGTCAATTTTCAAGCTCATTTTAAGGCCAAGACAATTTTTTAAAAATGAAAACCCCTATTCTTGTCTGCCAATTTTATCAGAGCGGAAAATTTTACGTCCAAAATGTGTTATGCAAATTTTTTTTGGGAACTTGGAGAGGTCAAAAATCAAGGTCAAATAAAAAAAAAAACCCGTCAGATGCTCTTTCTCTGAATTATCGTGGTTTTCTGGTCAAAGTAAACATTTAAAACACTTTCGAAAAGTCGATAAAATAAACACCACGATAATTCAGAAAAAGGACATCTGATTGTTTTTTTGACATTTGACCTTTATTTTTGACCAGTCTAATTTCCGAAAAACAAAATTTCCATAGTACCTTTTTAACGTAAATTTTTTCGTTATATTCAAATCCGCAGTCAAAAATAGGGATTTCCATTTTAAAAAATTGTCTTAATATAGAAATTACCTAGAAAATTGACCTCAAGGTCAAAATCAATCGATACTTGTATCTATAGATTAAAATGGGTCACTCTGTATAACAAACAGTTATTTCAAATTTGATGTAAAACATAGAGCGTTTATTTTTGTTCCTAAGTATCGCTGGACAACCTGGTATGTTAACAGTTTTAGAAGATTAAGATTCCGGTAAATTAGGGAATTTTGAAAATGAAGTTAGGGGCTACCCTAATAAAATATTCTTATTAGTACATTATTTTTCTTGCAATTTCATTTCCTTTTTTCAGTTACTTTCTCCTGACGATTATACTTTTAGTTAAGAATTTTATTATTTGGTTAAATTCAACAATTTTAAAGTAACATTTTTTGTTTGAAATATCTACTTTATAATTCTTTGAGAATTCATCTTTTTGTTCGATAATTCAACTATTTGGGTAAAGGTTGAACCACTTTGTTAATAAATAATTGTTTTTAAGATTGATAATATTAATTAAAAAAGTATCTTTTTGTTGTTTTGAAAAATGATCTCGTTTTTTGAAAGTCTTTTTACCTTATTGAAAAATAATTTTGTTGGTTGAAGATTTAAATATTTTGTTGAAAATTCGTTTTGTTTTGGTTGAAAAATAATTTTTTTACTGAAAGTTTAACTTTTTCATAATTGTTTGGAAATTGATAATTTTTAGCTCTGAATTCATGTTGTATGATCGCGAATTCAACAATTTTAAACTCATACTTTTTCTGAAAATTTAACTATTTCAGTGGAAGATTAATTTTGTTGTTTTCGAAAATTCACTTTATTGGTTGAATATTTAACTATTTTGTTGAAAATTCGTTTTCTTCTGGTTGAAAATAATGTTTGACTATTCAAACTATTATTGACTATTGGCTACTATTATTATTGACTATTATTGGTTAAAAATTGAACGTTTTTAGTTAAAAATTCATATGTTTTGGGTGAAAATTCAACTGTTTTGTAAAAAATCGTGTAAATTCGTCTATTTGGTTAAAAAATGTATCTGTTTTGTAGAAATTTGATTTTTTTATATTGAAAATGCAGCTATTCCAATTTTAGTCGCGATTTATTTTTTTAAATCGAAAATTCAACTACTTAAGTCAAGGTTGAACCACTTTGTTAAGCAATTGTTTTTTTAAGAATCGCCTCTTTCATTCAAAATCTAACCATTTTTTCAAAATTCTTTTTTTTAATACATTTTTTTACCTGAAAATTGATCTTTTTCCAATCACAATTAGTCTTTATTATTAGAAATCTAATCTCTTTAGTGGAAATTTCATCGAAACTTTTTGGTTGAAAATGAACTTATGTATTTAAAATTTATATTTTGTATTTTTAAAATTCGTCTTTGCTTGAAAGTTCAACAATTTGGATGATTTTTTTTTCTTTTTTGACTGAAATATCATATTTGTTGAAAGTATATATATATATTTTTTTTAGTTAAAGTTGTAGCATTTTATTTAAAAATTCATCTTTGGTTCAAAATTAAATTATTTCATTGAAAACTCACCTTTTTAATAGAAAATTAATATTTGCGTGTTTAAAGTTTAACTGTTATGTTGAAAATTCGTCTTCTGGGATACAAATTTGTCTTTTTTATTCAATGTTGACCGAATTTTTAAAAAGTTAATTCATCGCTGTTTTAAAATTAAACTGTTTTCTTAACCTTTTTTCTTTACTTAAAACTTCTCTTTTTTTAAATATCAACTATTAAATTTTTTTTGCGAGTTCAGGTTTTGGTTGAAAATTCACCTTTTCGTAAAACGCCAATAGAACCTAAAATTGGTGAAAGATCATAGATCTCTTTTGAAATCGAATGATTTTTTAATAAAAATGTAAATTTCCGAAGAAAAACACTAAAAAATCCTAAATTGTTCAAACTTGTAAATGTTATTATTTTAAACAAAAATCATTGGATTTAAATCTAATTATTTCTGATTCTAAAAAGTCACTTCAGGTGAAACATACCAACATAGTCTAAATTTCTTGGAAACTTGTATGATTTTCATATAAAAATACCAATAATTTCCGACGAAAAATACTAACATGACGTAACATAAAAATGTTCATAATCGTATATCTTTTTGAAAATCGATTTTTGTTGGAAATAACTGACTTACTTATAAAAGTATTAATATCACTTAACATTGTTAAAAATTTACGAAACTTCAAAATCTCACGACTCGATTTAAAATGTCAATTTTTGTTCAAATAAACTATAATAAACCAGAAAACGTAGATCCCCAACGTAAAACATTGGTAATCTTTGTGATTATTTTTTTAATGCTAATTTCCAGTTAAAACCCTGAGATAAACCAACATTCTTCGAAAATTTTAATTAATGCTAATAATAATTGCTGACGAAAAGAAATATCATAAAACATGTATACTATTTTCAATAATTTTTTAAGATAATCTAAAAGTTTGAAGAAATATTTCAAAAGCAGCAAATTTTTCTCATTTTGCATTAGATTTTCTATGATTTTTCTCATTCAAAGGGATTGTTTGTAGATTTAATTTTCAAAATTTTGGTGAAAAGATTTTTTTATTATAATATAATTTTTGGATAAAATAATTTTAAAGGGAGAATTTAATTAAAATTTTTATTTAAAATCTGAATGTAATAATAATTTTTTAAACTTTTTAGTATTGATATTTCGTGAATTTATTATCATTCAATGAAAAAAATATATCTATATTCTCATTTTTTTAAAGATTTTTAGCAAAAAAAGTCTTTTGTACTAAATTCAAATTGTTAGTGTGATTTCGATTTTATAGAATGTTTTTTCGCTCATAGTATTTAGAAAAATTAATTATACATAAATACATAAGCTCAATTTTTTATTAGATGGCCAAACAATCGAACCACAAGCAAGTCAAGAAGGATCTCTACATTCCTTCAAAAACTATGCAGATGTAGCAATGTTTCATTATTCGGTTCCTAAAGAAGTCCTGAGAGCCACTTGGCAATTCGCGGCATTCATGGATGGAAAAGAATGTCCATCTAGAAAAGTGCATATGTAAGTTTATTTCATAAATAATTTTACTTAACTGTAAAGGCAGATTTTAATCTATTTATTACAATACACCAACAGCTAGTATATTATAATAAATGGATTTAAATATACTTATATAGTTAATAACAAATATTTATGCAACAAGATTTTAAATGCATTTAAAAATCGATTATTTAACAAACTTTTAAGTATTAAGTTTAATAAATTATTGATTAAATAATCAGTAATTTTCAGTTTAAAGCTTGGAATTAAAGCAATTTAGATTAAGTAAGATTTTGAAAAAAGCACAATATTTTGAATGAAATGGATAGGAATTGTCCCGGTATTACTTATTAATAAAAGCGTTTAAAATTAAATAATTTGAAATTAAAAGTGTTAAAAATTGAAAAAGCTTCAATCAAAAGCTCTCAAAATTGAATAATAGTATTTTAAATCGAAGAATCTTGAAATTGAATAGTTTTAGATTAAATTGTTATTACACGATAAAAAATAATAATTTAACATTAAAATTAATTAGATAAATTTGTCTAAGATCAAACAATAAATTCACTGTCAGTTTCACCCGTTTAAAATTGAAAAGTTTTCAAATATTTCTACTATGGAACTTTGAAAATTAATGGAATCCGAACTTTACCTTAAACTGAAGAAAATTGTAATATTAAAACTTTTTTTGTTCCAACACTTTTATATATTTTAAGTAAATTCAATTTTTTTAAATGAAAACCGAAGAGTTCTAAAATTATAACCATATAAATTAAAACATTTTTTTGTAATTATGCAAATTAAAATCGTGTAATTTTTAACACTTTATTAAAAATTATTATTTGTTTTCTAAAATCGTCAATTTTGAATCATTCATTTTTTTAAATCTTCAACTAAAAATCCGACAATTTTAAAGATGTTAATGTAAAATGTTTTTATAGCCGAAATTTGTGAATTCATTGTTTTGATTTTGCATTTTTTACGCATTAAATTAAAAATGGTCTAATTACAAATTCTTTCATCCAAAAATTTGTGCAAATATATCAAGTTTTTCAATTTCATATTCTGATATCGAAGAATTTAAAAACCAGAACATTTTTTAGGCGTAAAATTGAAATCAAGCAATTTAGACTATTTAAAATCAAAATTATTCCATTTATAACTGAATATTAAAGTTTTCAATGTGTCTTTTTTCCATTTAGAAAGATTTCATAGTTTAGTTTTAAGGCCTCAAAAATTAAACTAATTATAAAAATGTTTAAGTAATAATTTGAAGCATAAAAAGAAATCATTTTTAAATATTGCACCACGATTTTTAAAATTAAATCATCAGAGAGAAACTCATTTTAATCTTAAGTGCAAAATTTATAACTTGAAAATCAACAATAAAGCATTTCCATTCAAGGCCATCAACAAGGATTAAATATGTTAATATTATCATTGATAAAAATAGTATATCTAATATAATTTTATTTTTAAATATAAAATTATTAGAGGCATTACAATTTTAAAATTAAATTTTTATGATAATGAAGACAATAAATTGTCGTGAGACAACAAAAAACACGAAAAACGAGAAGAAAAATAGGAACTTTAATGAGGACAAAGGAAAGGAATTTATTCGAAGATTATTATTAATTTATTTTTTTTAGATATTTACAATGGGGCAGCTATCCGATAATTTCAGAAGGAAACGCGACCTTTCCTCCACATGTGATTTTTCAAAGAAATTACACATTTTCTGTGTCTACCTGGACGACTTACGAACCAAAAATTATTACAATTATTCCCGTTTATGGCCCGCCATCTGGTGATTGGTTCGTGGGTGCATACTTATCGCATTGGGATGAAAAAGTACAACAGCAGGTGAATAAACAATTTTATTTATTTTTTTATAAAATCTTAAAGGTTGAATCTAAAACTTTAGAACTTTTAACATTATCAGAGTTTCCCTCTGGTATAACGATTAATTTTATTGCTATTATAACTTTTTTGCTACATATTTGTAAATTTTTTATTTTAGCGCTTGAGAAAAATATTGTGCTTTATTAATAGGATTATTATAATTCAATGATAATTGTCTTAAAAATATTTTTGTGTAGAAAGTAGTTCTTGAAACTTGTCGTTAAAATTTAGCCCAAATTTATTTCTGGATAATCTATTCAAATTCTTCTTTCTCTTAAAACTAAGGCATAGGGTTTTACATAGGAATTCACAATTTTACATAGGAATCGAGTGTACTCTAGGAAAGTTTATGTTTAACTTTTAAGAATAGTCTATAAATTATACAATAGGGTTGTCCATATTTTTCTCTCGAATGTCTATGAATATCGTCCCCAAATTTGTTGGCATAGAATACGATTCCAACATTACTTTTTATTAATAATTTATTATTGTTTATAGCAATTTTCTCTTAGAATAAAGTTAGAAAGTCGCAGTTTTTCTTGAATTTTTCAGCTTGATTTCAACTTTTCAATTAGAGTGGGGCCATAATCAATTATGTCAAACAGAAATAATTGTTTTAACAAATTATTATCGTTTATAAGTATCTTCTCCTATAGCAATACTAAATAGTTGAGTTTTTTCTGATAATTTTAACTTTTTGTCTTTTCATTGAGTGAGATAGTAATTGATACAAGTTAACAAATAGAATGGTTTAAACAATTTATTATTATTTATTACTAACTTCTTCTATTATAATGCTAGATGGTTGAGTTTGTTCTTTAATTTTCTGCTTTTCTTTGCCTTTTTAGATAGATAAAAATAAGAAATACTAATATTAATTTAGGAAGTGTCTACACGTATAAGAAAAATATGGCTGTTTGTACCAAATATCCGGCACAAACAGATATCAAATATATGTTTTATTCCATGCAAATATGTACATTCACAAAAAAGAACGAGATTTAAAAAAAAAATATATTGTCTCATATTTATTTACTAATTTTACATAACTAAAAAGCCGAAAAAAAATTTCAGAAAAAAAAACAAAAATTTCTAGAAATTATCTAAGAGAAGATAGTTATAAATAACAATACATTGTTTGCGTTAATATATGAAAAGATAAAATAAAGAATAGTGATTCTGTTTAAACAATTATGTTTCCTTAATTTCAATTAATTTTACGTCGCATTAATTTTACGTCACTCTGAGTGAAAAGTAGACAAACATTTTTAAATTTCAGAAAAACCCGCAAGCTTCTATCATTATGAAGAGGATATTATTAAAGATAATAAGGAACTGTTCAAATAATTCTGTTTATAAACTTTAATTCAATATTATCTCAGTCTAATTGAAAAGAGGAAAAGAGTGGGAAATTAAAAAAACTGTCACTTTCTAGAATTATTTTAAGAAAATATTATTGTAAATAATAATAAATGGTTCAAAGAATTATTTTTGTTAAATATAATTTATTATTGCCTCGCTCTAACGAAATAGTTGAAAAATTAGGGAAACTTGCGACTTTCTAACTTAATTCTAAGATAAGATGGCTAAAAAATAATAAATTGTTTAAACAATTTACGTAAATATTAAATTTTGATTAACAAGTAGTATTTTTGTATTATAAACAATTAATATAAAGAAACCCACAAAGAAATCAAAATTTGGACGCGATATGCAAGATAATTCGAAAAAAAATGTTCCACATCCTGTTATAGAACTATGAGACTTATATTCAATTCTAACATTTTTATTTCTTTTTTTTTTAAGGAAGAGAACTTACACTCGATCTAAGAAATTTCCTGGTATTTCAATAGGGGCATGTCTTCTTGGTCTAATGACGCGTATCTGAAACGCTTACTTCTAAAGTAGGGTATTATCTATTAGATATTATCTCTCCTGGGATCTTCATGTATTCTGCATTATTTGGCAAGAAATAATATTTTTATTTGTTTAATTTTAAATCCATCAAATCATACGATCTTCACCTGCATTAAAGTCTTTAATGATTAAATTTTCTTATTGTTACATTTTTTGAGCCGTTCATAATAATAATTTATTATTATAATTTCTTTTTTATGCGAGGAAAAATGAAAGGCTAATTACCAATATTATCTGATAAATCTGTTACATAAATATTATCTTTAAAAAATGTGATTTTTCATTAAACGAAATTTACAGGGTCTGGGTCACAAATGTCGCTACAGTATAGGATCAGTGGCGCTTTGGAGTCAAATGGGTGGAATTCAAAATATACCATTGGGTTATCAAATATCCATGAAAACAAGTGAAATAACCTCTTACTACAAGTAAGAGCATTCGATTAGAAATTAGAAATTTAGTATGCGTTTCATAATTTAGACTCTATGCACCTATGGTGTAGTCCTAAAAGGAAAAGTGGCTTAGCCTTACATTCCATAAATTGAGTTCTTAAATGCCCAAGAATTTAGCTCGAGTAAAATGCTTTCGAGAATGTGCTCAAAATTTATGCTCGAGCAGAGATTTTATAGAGCATTTAAGAGAATTTAAAGCATTTAATGTTTAAACAAATATATATCATAATTACTACATATATTTTTAAAAAAACATTCTAGACTGAAATAAACATTTTTTTAAAGTAGAGTTTCTACAGATCAGTTAATTCCAGGAATTCAGGGAATGCCAGGTAAAAACCAACTAACAACTCTTTTGGTTAAGGATTCTAACTATTTTGCTAAAAATTCATATTTTTTGGTTGAATTCAACCGTTTTTGTTACAAAATTAAAATCCTTTGTGGCTGAAATATCGAATATTATGTTTTTCCATAAAAATATATCTTCTTTGATTGAAAATTCAAATATTTAGTTGGAACTGGTATTAAGTTGTTTAGAATTGATTTATTTGGTTCATGATTGATCATTTTATTTGAAATTTTGTTTGTTCAAAACTTAATTATTTGGTTGAAAATTAATTGTTTTAACTGAAAATTCAACTCGTAAATTTTTCATTCAAAATTTATCTTCTTAAGTTGAAAATTCAAATATTTCGTTTTAAATCCCTATATTGTATTGAAAATTCGAATTTTTGGGCAAATAATTAAGCTTCTTGTTGAGTAATTCCTCTTTTTGGTTGAAAGTTCCTTAAAAAATCTAAATATTTAGTCAAAAATTCATGTACTTTGTTAAAAATTCGTCTATTTTGATAGAAGTTTAATCTTCTTGGTTGAACTTTACACTATTTCGTTGAAAATTTACTTTGATTTTATATAAAATTAAGTTATTGACTAAAAATTTAATTATTCTTTTTTTAGTTGAAATTTGATCGGCTTTAGGTGAAAATTCAACTATTTGTTGGAAATCCGTTTTTATTGGTAGAAGAGTATTTACTTGAAAATTGATCTGTTTTAAGTGAAAATTCAACTATTTATTAAAAATGCGTTTTTTTTAGAAGAGTACTCTCATTAGTTAAAACTTCATAGTTTTGATTGAAAATAAATTTCTATTGTTGAAAATTTATTTTTCTATCTGAAAATCACTTTAATGTAGAATTCACTTTAATTATTCCATTTTTAGTGGAAAATTTAACCTTTTTATTAGAAATATAATAGTTTTGTTAGGAATTAATCGTTTTCTTATAAAAAATTCATCTTTAGGGCTGAAAATTCCACTATTTGGTAAAAACTTTATATTTTTGGTTGGAAATTCATCACTGTAATTAAAAATTAATCTCTTTGACTGAAAATTCATTTCCTTTTAGTTGGAAATGCATTTTTTTAAACTGAAGATGTAACTATTCCATTTTTAATTAAAAATTTATATTTTTAGTTGCAAATTAATTAATTTAACTGAAAACTTGTGTTTTAATGTTTAAAATCTACTTTTCTAACTGCCGATTGAAGTATTCTAGTTTTAGATTGTAAATTTATCCTTTTTAGTTTAAATTTTATATATTTTACTGGAACTGTATCTTTTTTAATTTAAAACTCATTTTTTGGTTTTCAAATTGAATTATTTTGTTGAGAATTAATTTTTTTTTTTTGAAAATTGGTTGTTTTAACTGAAGCTAATTTTGGTTAAAAAAATATATTTTTTAAATTAAAACTTATAAACTTTGGTGAAAATTAATCTTTTTTGGTAGAAAATTAATCTTTTATTTTTAAATTCAACTAAAAAGTGTTTAAAATTTATTTAGAAACAACATTTTTGCATTACTTTTAATAATCTTCTAGGTGTGTTGTTAAATTAAGCGCCCTTTCCAATTTTAAATTAAAGCAATACGTTTTCCCGCGAAATTTAAATAATGTAATTATTATTATTAAAGAGAGAAAATACGATCTTTTAATTTAATCCTAATTCAAAATGATTATAAATGCTCATTAAATTCTGAAAGCACATGTAGGTTGAGCATATTCTCATGCTTAAACTTGAACTCTTTAATTAATTATTTTTGGCTTGAAAATTTTACTATTTGGTTAAATATTTAATTATTTTTTGTCAAACTTGTCTCTTTTTTACTGGAACTTTCAGCTATTTGGTTGTCAGTGAAACTGTTAGGTTGAAAATTCGACTTTTTGTTTTAAAAATCTTGAAATATTAGGAATTTAAAGTCTTTCGTATTAAATTTAATATTTTGTCTGCATTAATTTTATTTAAAAGAATTTTTAAACGTAAAATCCGCCTTTACCTAAGGCAAATTTACTTTCGGGAAAGGGGCGAATGTAAAAAAAAGCCTAAAATTGGTAACGTAGTTTATGGTTCGCCCATAAATGAAAAAAAAATCACAAAAATCTGTTTTTATCACTTTCAGAATCTTCATTCCTTCCGGTACTTGGCATTTTCAAGTGCAAATCTGGGGCTGCAATTTCATTATAAAAGCCCCGAAAGATTTTCGTAATCCTTGTATACTCGGCTTGGCTTTGGAACCAAGAGTTTTACCCATATTTAATCATACTCATCCGAGTCCTATCGGAAATCTGTCAACTTCGGATTCATACACATTCACAGAACTTTCGCCCTACGAGGACAGTTATTATTATTTACTAGTCATATCAAATACCACAATTTCTTTCAACGTTGAAGTTACAACCACAGGTAAAAATATCGTTAAATAAAAAATAGAAATGTTTCAGGTTAAAATTGAAAAAAATACCTTTTTAAAACTATTTCAGACTGTCCAGTGAAGATAATAGAAAAGTCTGTTGTTAAAACTCTTTTAAGTGTGTCCTACTTGCCAAAAGAAGCTTTGTCAGAATTATATATTAAAAATACTAAAAGGAACGGAACACACTCGTTTGAGAATGAAGGTCGAAGAAATCGGCTAGATCCTTCAGCTCTTAGTTTGCACGAAGATGAAGATATTGATCCGGAAGATTCCTGCATTCCAAGATTTCAACTTGCTAGAGTAAAACACCCTCAATCTTTTTCTGAAGTTTACTTATTGCAGGTACGAAACGAACAAAAACAAAAGTTCTCCGTTCAATTCTATTGAATAATTAAACAAGAGATTTCGTCTAAATACGAAAAGGTAAATTAAAATTTAGAATTGCTATTTTTTAGGGACAAGAATGGCTAACATCGTGGATTATACTCACAGACGAATATCCAGTCATTACTCAGCTTGACATTTTACCTTTCTTCGATGTTGGAGGAACTTTAATGATTAATATTCACCTTGAAGTTGAAAAAGTAAGATTCTCCTTTTCGAATTCCCCTTTTTACTATATTCTCCAAAAACATCCCGTTTTTTCCCGTTTTCTCTTGAATTATACGATAATATTGAAAATGCAATTCTTCATTTTACATCTCTACAAAATTATTATATTCAAAACTAAAAATGCTACCGTGTGTAGTGATAGCTGGTTTTTTAACTTATAGAATTATCTATTATAGTTTGTTCAATTTTTTTTAATTTGACTAATTTCAAACTAAACAACTTAGGTTTTAAATAAAATTTAGCAATCTTTAGCAATCATAAAGTACAATAATCTGTCTCTCCATATTGAAGATTCTTTAGTTTAAATTTGAAAACGAGTTTCATTATCAGGGAGAATCGACAGAACCGAGAGAGAAATATTGCACCGGGAGATTTTCCGTATTTCATCATTCGCGCATTTTTTAATTTTTGAAAGTTTCCAGTTAGAAAATATATAATTTTTAAAGTATTTAGAATAACTAAAGTTTAAAGGTTCACAATATTTCTCACAATATTTTTAATTCTGCAATTTTGAACGGTGAAAATGGCAGTTATTTTTTATTTTATAAAAATCACATCTTTTTAGTCAAAAAATCTATCCAGTAGTTTAAAATTTCACTTGATAGTAAATGACATGCTACTTATTAATAATATTTTTATCGTCTTTAAAATTTATATAATTTTAATTTGAAATTATAGTTTTGAATGCCCGATTCAAAAACAGTTTAATCTTTAATGTCTAGAAACTAAAGTTTTTTTCAAATTTTTTTAGATTAATTTTTTAACGTTACGAATTTTAAATTTAAATGCATTGTAGTTTTAAATTCCAATATTCAAAATTTCAGGACCGTTTCGCCAATAAATATTTCAAAATTTCATATTAAAAGCCTTGACATTTAGTTTTGAATTTTATCATTTATATGTAAATATAAAGCAGTTTCGAATTGAAAAGCTTAAAATTGTACAATTTCGGAACAAGAAATCATATTATAGTTAAATTGTTTTGTATTCTGTATTCTTATTTTCAATGTAAAATCCTAAAATTGTACGATTTCTAGTTGAGGATTTAAACAACTGAATTATTTTAAATTGACAAATGTTTAATATTAAAAATTTCTAGAATGAATAATAATTCTGAAGGAATTTGCAAACGAATGGGGAAAAATTAAATAATACTTTGATGAGTTCCAAACCATTAAAAAGTTTTAATAAATTAATCTCCAGATAAAAAACGTATTGTTACGTTTCGAGACCAGTCTAGTTGCATCATGAGACCTTGGTTAAAATTAGAAATTCGGAAGAAAAAAGTCAATTGTTTAATAGATGACACATTGAGAAAGATATTGTTCTTAATTATGTAACGAATGTGGAGTAAAAATCCACTATTGTCCATATTTATGAGAATTTAAAAAAAATTTGTACTTTTAAATGATTAAAATTTTAGAGTTATGAATTTTCATGATGAACGCTAAATTTTTAATTTTTCCATTTCACAGGTTTTAACTTTGCAATTAAATTGAATTGGTTGAATTTTGGAAAGTATAATTGGCAATTTATAAACTATTAATTTTTAAGCGATATAAATTTACTTCGAATAATTGAAGTTTTAAAGGCTTTAGTATAAAAAAAGTTTTAATATCTCTATTTTTGGCGACTAATATTTTTTTTTAGTTTTAAATTAAATTCTCATCCGTTAAGTTTTAACGTTCCGGAGTAGAAAGATTTTCATTATTTTAAAAGTTTTTTTGGAATAATGCAACTCATTTTTTTATTTTAGAGCAATTAGTTTAATCAGCTTTAATGTTAAACTATAATTTTATTGTTATAACAATTTAAGATTCTAGAATTATAGAAGCTTTCACTTTCAAATATTCAATTTAATTGTCAATATTAAATTGTGAAATTTTAATCGCTTTGAATTTAAAATTATTTATGTTCAAAAGTGTTCAATCTTTAATTATTTGAATTGGAACGCTATTCATTATAAAGAATACAATTTCAATTCCTCTGAATTTTAAATTAACCAATTTCCAATATTCGAATTTTAAAATATTCAATTTTCAACGTTTTGACATTGTCCTTTTTTCGAAATGTTAATCTAAAATCATACTATACTTCAAACGCTTGCAATTCGAAATGATTAATTATTGTTTCAAAAATATTAAAAACCTTATATTAAAAAAATTTGTTTAATAATGAATTTTTAAATTTGCATACTTTCATGTTAGGGAAAAAGGTTTGCTGATGTTTATCGACTTAATTATTGTTCGATTAGACAAAAATTCAAACAGAAATTACAAGGTTCATAATTAACTATAATTTTGAGAATTCAAACAATTGTCAAAAACTACCAAAAGCCAGTTTTAACATTTCGGTTTATTCAAGCGCAATTTTTTAATAGATGTCATATTTTTTAATTTATACATTCCATATAATATTTAATTAATGTAAATATTTATCATAAATTAAACAAGTCTCTTTTTCTTACTTATATTTAAATGAAGAAACTCAAGCTTTTCTTTGAGACCAAAATAAAACCAAAAAATGGGATTTTAAAATTGTTTAATTGATACGATTTCTTATTTAAAATTGTTTAATCCCTCTTGGATTAATTTAAAAATATATACAATTCAGATACGTAAAAAATATTGGTCTCCATGAAAATATTAAAATTATTATACTCTTTTCGCAGATTTTTAGAACACGTAATATTTAAAAATTTGACAAAATGGATTTTGAAATATATTTTTTTTAATATTAGAAAATAAAAATCCAGGGATGTGAACTGCGCAAGCACTTTTTCCAAAGTTTTTTTGAGATAAATTTAATAAATAATTTTAATTTAATTCATATCCAAGAAATTCTAAACGTTTCTACTTATTTTAATGGATTTTCGTGATTTCAAGGGATTTCAACGAATTTCGACGGTTTCAAAAGATATGAAGGAATTCGACAAATTTCATAGAATTTTTAAGATTTTAAGATGTTTTGAAAGATTCTAAAGGATACACACTATTACTAAATTTGTTGTTGATTTTTTTATAATTGATGTTTTTAATATTTGAAAATAAAAATCCCGGGATTTGAGCATGTGCGTAGATTTTATTTCATCGCATTTTTAAAAATAAGTTTAATTAATAATTTCAATTTAATTTATATCCTAGAAATTTCGAATGATTTCGACTTATTTTAATAGATTTTTCCGATTTAAAGGTGTTTTTACGAATTTCTAGAGTACTTTAAGGAATAAAATAAATTGTATTTCAAGGGATTTCAATATTTTAAAACGATATGAAGGACATATAAAAATATCAAAGGATTTTAGAGATGTTAACTTATTTTAAAAGTTTTCAAACAATTTCAAGAAATCTCTTTTAAAAAATGTTAGAACTCTTAATATTGGAAAATTTGTTATCAAATTTTAAATACTTCATCTTTTTAATAATATAAAATAAAAACACAGGGACGACAAAGTGCGCGTGGATTTTATGAATAATTGTATAAATAATTTTAATTTCATTTATATAATATAAAAATAATGTTTATTTTAAGTTATTTGTACGAATTTGATCAATTTAAAGGGTTATGAATTTACAAAGAATTTCAAGAGATTTCTAATAAAAATATTGGAACTCTAAATAAATAATTTTGTTCTTTATTTTTAAATAATTTATGCTTTTAATATTAGAAACTAGAAATTCAGTGTCATGAATGCGGGCAAACTGCTAATTCCAACCGGGTTCTTTAAAACATAAATTTAATAAATAATTAAAATTTAATTTATATCCAAGTAATTTCAAATGTTTCTACTTATTTTAATTAAATTGCGAGATTTTAAGGGATTTTAACGAATTTTAAGAGAATTCAGGGATTAAAATAATTTTTATTTTAATGTATTTCTGTCGATTTGAGCAATTCAAGAGATTTAGTTTAAAAATTGGTGAAACTCTTAATATTTCAAAATTTGTCATTGTGCATTTTTAAATAGTTTGTTTTAAATACTGTAAAATAAAAATAGGAAAACGTGAATATGTGATTCGCGCACGTTTGTCTAATTCTATTGTAAAATATTTTAGGCGCCCAAACTTGAGCTATTTTTAATTTGAGTTCGAGAGCAATGAAGTGTATTATTTATAATTTAAATTCAAATTGGGAATTATAGCAAAGTTGAAATAACAAGCCATGGCAGAAATATTTAATTACACTTATAAATATTTTTGATTATGAGATTGATTAACAACATATCAAAGTTGTTAATTTAACAAATTTCGTGTTGTCTCGGGCTTTTTTATATAACTGAATAGATTTTTAAAGTCTTAAAAATATTTATGAACCTAATCTCTTCCCTATTTTTCCCGTTTTTGTTGAAAGAACTAAGCCTTTGCCACTTTTTTGAGCTCTTTTTTGCGCTGTGATCTCTGTGATTACTTTATTTCTACCAAGATTATAAATTTTTAATATTTATTCCGTAGATTTGGTCTTTTTAACCTACAATTTCTCATTTTTTTCAGTTAGTTACGAAGCAATTCGTGGAGTTATCGGTATGTATCCGACGAGCCAGAAAACCAGATCGAATTAAAGGCAAGATTGTGTGCCGAGATGAACAATTTTCCATGAGTTTATCTTCTCAAGGCGAACACAATGGAACCATTATTATTCCTTACCCAATGCCGGATACCTGGCACATTGCTTTACAAGCAAAGTGTGCTTTCCAGGGGTAAAAAAAATAATATTTTCCCCTTTTAAATTTAAATTGATCAATTATTGGAATTCTCGCATTTAAAAGTTTAACTTTCGGGAGACTTCTCATTTTTTTTTTTTTTTAATATTTTCTATACTTTCTGTTACTTATGGAAATACTTTCCCTTGAAAATAATTGTTTTAATTTTGAAATTTGATCCCGAATACAGAAAAACAGTAAAGTGTGAAATGGAAGAAATTTTAGTATGGTTAAATGTAAAAACAACTCAATGTGTTCCTGTTAATGATCATGCTTGTGGTGAACATGGAGTTTGTCAAGAAATTCACAAAGGAATTTTGACTTATGCTGCATGTAGCTGCTTTGGGGGTAAAATTGTTAATCATTTGTTAATTTCAAACTACACTCGAGATTCCCTGCAACGAGATTCTCTGCAACGATCGATCCCTCTAACGAGCACTTTTGCATTCTCTGCAAC
>JAAAKG020136892.1:0-13062 GCA_010014905.2 Druon quercuslanigerum
TTCTTTATACCTTTCTCCGAATTTTTGTCGCGCGAAGTATTTGCCTGCTCAAAATTCCCTCGCTAAACGAAACGCTGAAAGTTACAAGTGTTCGATTCGCGCCGTGAATTAGAAAAAAATTAATTATAATTTTTGAAAACAGCGATTTTGAATTCCTATCATATTTTCAATCAAAGGACATCTTAAAGCACATTCCCTGAAATTTTGATTAAAAAATGTCCGAAACTGAAGCACTGAGCACGAGTTGAAGTGAAAAACAGATTAAAATCAAGTTTTGCAAAAAGTCAGTTTTTTGGTTTTATTTCAAAAACTAAAAAAGTTACAACTTTTTATCTAGAGGAAAAAAGATGCACAATAAAATTTCACGTCCAGATATGTCCTTCAAATATTTTTAATCTAAAATTTGTTTTGAAGCCTCTAGGGGACTATCATTTCGCACGAGAAAATTCTATACGCCCTTATACGACCCGGAACCTCTATTAAGGGAATGTAAAAACAATTTTATTGTATTTAAAATATTTGTAAATTTTGTAAACAATGTTCATTTGTTAAAAAATGTTTCATCTTGTAAATCATGAAAGCTTATTATTCTAAAGAATTAACGTTGCAGGTAAAAAAAGTTTCTTCGAATCTCTTACTCTCTTACACTATGCCGCCTATGAATCAGTGTTTTTGTATCAATGAAATCGATCTAAAATAATAACTATCAATGACATAACAGAAAAAAGTATTATTGTTTAAAAAATTAGGGTATAAGTTTTAATTTAAGAAAATGCTGAATAATAAGTTACATAGTGTAAGATATGTACAAGAAGATTTCCAAGAAAACAAAAATTGTTTAAATAATTTTGAAATGTCATAAAACAATTATGACGTTCAACATTCATCAATTGTGTAATTAATTACATTAGAAAATGATTACTTTTTACGACTTACAGTACAAAAATTGTTTTTAAAAATAAAAATGGTCGAAAAAAGGTAAAATATTATTAAAAATATATTATTCTCAACATTCATTAATTGTATAATTTATTCCATAAAATAATAACTTCTTACGATTTTGCAGGCGAAAAATTGTTTTAACACATAAATATTGCTCGTAGAAATAAATATTGCTTAAATATTCAACAAAGAAATATTATTTAAAAATTTTTTTAATTGTATCATTCATTTCAAAAAATAATAACATTACACGATGTACAGGGAAAAAAATGGTCAAAAGAAATAATATTTGTTTAAATAAATTATCAAATAAAACTAATGCAGGTTGAAAAAGTTCCAAAAAATAACGGCTTTATAACGTGAATGTTACATAAAACTGTTTCTTGTATTTTTTTACCTTTTTCAAGGAAAATACAAGGGAATAGAGGAGATTATAAGTAAAATTTATTGGGTGGAAATTATTCCTTGATCATGCCTTAGGAGGTGATCTTTCCGAAAATAAAAAAATCAAGGATTATCGATCACCAAAAATAGAAAGTAGAATTTCTGCAGGTACAATTTTTAGACCACTCAAGTATGGCATACATGGTTCACGTGACTCACGTTCAATAGCTCATTTCCTGTGAATATACGCTACACAAAAAATGCCAGTATTTTTTTCATTTTCTTATTTTTAAACTAAAGAAAGATATCTTGCTGAATATTTAAAAAAAGGCAGGAAAAATATTAGAACAAGTCGGGGCGGTCTGGCCTGTTTTCCCCATTTGTGTTTAAATTCTGTTTAAATGATAAAATTTGATTAATTTTTAACTCAACATGTAATAGATCACAGGGCTCCAGTTCCCTTATGTGATATTAGTTAGTACGCAAAAGCCTAGTTCTAAATTACATTATACTTTAAAAATTAATGATATTGCATTATTTAAACAAAATACAAAATTTAGTCGTCCAGACCGACGCGACGTGTGCTGGCATATGTTCCTTTCGACCCTTTAATTTTTAATCTAAACAAAGCATCCTGTTAAAATTTTGAAAAATAGAAGAAACTATATATCAAGCCCCCTCAAGTTATTTGCAGTTTTAAAGCATAGTGTTTTTAGACTTTCCCTTTAAATATGTTAACCTCTTGGAGCCAGACAGTAGTATGTTGATCAATTTTAAAACGTTTGCCAATATTTCTGTTAGATATTATATTTAATTAAAAAAATAAGGCTCAGAGAAATAGTTTGAGCTGTCCTTAAGCAATAACGCTATGAAATACCATTTGCCCTTAAGTGTTTAAAGGTGCCATACGATATTCGAATACATTTGTATGCTATAAGTTTAAAGCATGTTTTGAAAACGTGTTTAAAAAAATCTTATATTCAACCTCAAACTGTGTTCTTTCTTTTTCTATTAAAGGAATTTATAATTTTAATGTACTGATTGCTCTGTAAATATTGGAGCTTGAAATAATATATAGTAATTGTTTACTTTGCTGACTTTATTGAATTTTGAAGTGAATGGTTTAAAACACTTTGCGAAACCTTCGTTCTAGTCCAAGAGTAAAATATCAATCGCTGGGGACTAAAAAGTGCTTTTGTCAAAATATACAAAAATTATGAAAACACTCTTTTGGATTAACTGATTTTTTTTCAATATTTTGGGTTTTTGACGAAATTACGGATTATTGTATAATCACTTGATACTCACTTTTGTAAATTTTGTGCAAAAACATTTAAGTTTTCTGAGACAATAAAAAACACAAAAATAATGAAACATTTTTTTTAACTTCTTTCAAACCAAATTTCGGAACGAAAATATATGAAAGCAAATTTATTATATTCAGAGAGATGTAAATCTATCTAAGATTTAAATAATGTTAACGATTGATACATTTAAATTATTTTAATGAATTTCACTAATTATTGATTAATTTGGGGTATGAGAATAATATAGAAATAAAAATTGATATAAGTAACATTAAAATTATAATATGTTAAATGAATTTTCTTTCATTAACAAATTATAAATACAGTGATACCCTTGAATAGCACTCAGATGTAAATAAGCAAAAGCGGGAGCGGGCTCTAACAGGTTTCGTCCCACCCACCGTCAGCACCAAAACTGGCGGAATAGAAGAGTTTCACTGTATTTATAAAGATTAAAATAATTTTAAAGGTAATTTTTCCAGCTAGTAAAGAAAAGCGAGAAGTTCTGTCGCACTCTACCCATTTGCTAGCTCGAAAAATTACAAATAATTGTTATTCTTGGCAATTTTATAACTATTTTTTCAAATTGACATACAAAATTTCAAAATTTCATTTTCGAACGTTATCAGATTCATAATCGTAATTAGCACTTTAAAATATGTTAATATACGTGGTTTTAACAGAACGAGAATAGAATTAGTTATTAACGTGATTCTTACAGATTCAAATTTTTTATCTTTTTGGATTTTTGGGGTGGGGGCAGTATGTAACTTTTTTAATCTAGTCAGAATAATATTTTACTTTTGGATTAAAATTAAGATTTTCAAAAAGTATTCGAACGACTTACTAAAAAATTCGAAAACGTTAATAAAGCAAACAACTGCTACTAAAATTTAGGCTTTTGCTACAGAAATGGCCTTTTTCATTATAGAATTTTATCAGTAGATATGGAATAAAGAAGAAGGATGATCAGAATTAAAATATATGGTTTTTTATTGTCACCTTAATAAATAAACATATTTGATTTTAATTTTTACATCTCCACATTTACCGATATGAATTTTTTCTAAACTCTTGATATTAATATAATAATAAAAATAAATATAACAGAATAGATCTAATGATTCATACTCTTTTTATAAGCATAAAGTATTATTTGATGGGGTATTTTTTTATTTCCCAAAGGACTACTGCCATTTGGGAAAGAATATGAAAAGACTTCAGAGGTTCATTAGCATGATTAAACTGACAATTCTCGTATTTTTTTATATTCTTAGGAGAGGCTGTTTAAGCAGGAGCGGTAGGTGAGTTTGCTACAAAGAAGAGGACTAGAGTAGAGTGCAATCATTTTCATTGAGAGATAATAATTTGGATTTTGCTCTGCTCTCTTTCATTTAATGAAAATAATGGCCTCCTATATTTTATTTTAGAAATATTATAATAAGCTTTTTAATTATACTTTTATATAGACCGAATATAAAATTGTTGAAAGTAATTGAAGAAGTAGAATCTTTCTAATCTATGTTATGTTTTTCATGATATCTCTTGCAACGAATTTAACTGCAACTGCAGGTTTGTTAAACGAATTTTTGTCCAAATCAGTCTATAAAAAAAGCCTTCGGATCAAACCAACGAGTTTTCTGAAATAACTCTAATGTAGATTTGAAATGTTGTCAATAAAAAACTGAGTGTCTTCTTTTTAAAACCTTGCAGAGTATTGACTCTTATTTTTATATACTAGACTACGATAGATATTTCCTGTTATCAAAACTGTGTACATTTGAATATGATCAACTTTCTGTGGTATTACATTTCACGAGAATTGTATCTTCATTTTTATTCTGAAAAAATGTTTCATTTTGCGAAATAAAAATAATTTTTTACGGTATTCATTCGAACATTTTAGTATGTTGTGTCACAATTGTTATAAAATGTAGCTTTAAAAATGAAGAATAGAGCTCCGGGGAAGGTAGACGGAAAATGCGAGTTTTCATCGAAACAGCGAACTGAGCACCAAGCATCAAAATTTTCACTGCCGCTATAAAAGCGTCAACCTTTTTACTGGTGTATTAAACACGACAAAAGATTCGCAGTCACACTATTGCGCACAAGCAATGCTGCAGAGTTCATTATTTTCGCACACTAAAGAGACAAGCATAATGAGAAGGTAGAACGAGAATCTTTTAAGCTTGCATTTTGCACTTTAAATTCTTTTCACGATTTTTATTAGCTTTTTCGTCTGTTGTCTAAATGTTAAGTCTACTGAAATTACTTATTTATTAAACTAAATATTTATGTATTTGTAATATTACTTCAATTCTGAATATGAAAGTCATTTGATAATAAAGACAAAATAGAAAGGGCAAAAATAATTTCAGTAATATTTTTAATCAGTATTGTATATTATTTCTTTTTCTTTGTGTTTTAAGCGATGTAGGATTGATCAGTTTCGAAAGATGATGAATGATGATTTTATTCCAAAAATTTAAATTATACAATTCACACAAAAGACAACATTTTAACTCTTGCTTCACACACACTGGGGTGCAAATTACCCCAAGCTCACTTGTAAAAGTTGTCATTTTTTGTATTTTTATTGGACATTTCCATTTTTTTACTATTGTTAATTTTACTTTTTGGCCATATACCCTGTATAACTTTGAAATGTAAGTTTATAAGAAAATCTAAAAAAAAATTCAAGTTCAAATAATAAATAATTTATTTGTCATAACAATTTTTGTTGCTGGGGTGCGATGCACCCTAGTGTGTCACGTACGTCACTCCCCATTAGTGTGTCAAGTAAGGGTTAAACGAAGCGTTCACGACTGAACCTTTTAAAGTGAAAGATCTTAAAATTGTACAATTTACTATGAAAATTAATAATACAATTCAATAAAAAAAACATTTGAATTTGAACCGATACCGTTTCAAAACATATGAGAAACTAAAAGTAAATAAATACAAATTGTTAAAAAATAAAACCTTTGGAATTATTAATAAAGTGTGTAAGACTGAAACATGTATAACGTCAAATCAATTTAAAATATACACAATGGAAAATTAAAACTTCTAATATTGTGCGATATTATTTTGAAACATTTAAAGACTAAAAACATTCATATTCAAAAATCTTATTTAAAACTTCAGGATGAGGTCGTTAAAAATTAAACAATTGAATGAAACTTTAAATTATAACAGTAATAAATGAATGTACTGAAAACATCAAATTAAAGAATTTCTCAACCTACCACTAAAAATAAAGTTCGGTAAGCACCCTTAAGGGAAATGTTCGTGGATTTGTTTTAAAATCTCGGGCGTTAACAGGCTTTAAAATGGTAATAACAGCTTCCAAAAATTATGTATACTGGTAAAAAGAAAAACTAAATAGATCAGCAATCCTAAAAATTAAGCAATTTGAAAGTATTATTTTAATAATTAAAAATTGCAGCATAAATTAAATTTTAAATGTAGGTAAATTGATTATTTATTATTATTTATCCATATTGATTATTTTCCTTACTTTATCCAAAAAATTTCGATTATTTGAAAGTATATGTTTATGTGCGAATAAGCTAGTAATCAAATGTTTTGCAGGTAAGGATTACATCTTTTGATTAATATTTTCTTCATAAACACACCTCCATAATAAGTTCGTGTCATCGGAAGACACCTTAGATTTGTACGGTCTTGCTGAGATTTCTAAATTGGTTATTTTAGACACTTTAAGTGTATTTAAATTTTCACATGTTTCAACATGCTCTTTAATCTTTAATTATTAATTAATTTATATGCAAAAGCCATAAAATTAATGAAAAACTATTTTCTTACCGGAGGACTCGAAATCTCGGAGTCATTTAAAAAGTGATTATATCTCTGAAACTATATTTGAAAGCGAAAAAAAATTTGTTTTGTAATTTTGAATTTAATTTTGAAAAAATGCGTGCATTCAATACAGAGAAGGTAAGATTTCTTTTAGAAGATTTAAAGTCATAAATTTGGGAAACAATAATCAGGGACACGTTAATAGATGACATATAAGCTCATACATTTACTCACATTAACCCGAATTTATTTTGATACTATAAGTAAACTAAATTAACCGGGACATACAGTATTGTGGGAAACACAGGCTTATTAAAAATCTGTAATTAAAAAAGCAATCCCCTAGAAGTAAGCTAATAACATTCCCAAAAAATAATATTGTTTTTTTTCTTGTTTTCACCCATTATGCTAACAGTCCCACTCAATACGATACGTTTATTTCAATAGTAGCTGCACACAACTATTATTAATAATTATAAAATTAGAGGAATATTGTTTTTTTTTAATCTAATAAATATTTACACAATTGAGTCATTGTGCATTAAAAGGAGAAGATTAATAAATTTGTTACGTGTAGTATTTTTGAATGAAAAGTAAAATTAATTTCTTAATTTCTGTTACAATAATTTGCTAAATGTTTATCGATGGGAAAAATTATATGTAAATCATTGAATTTCAATAAACCTAACAGTGTGGTTTTCACAGCAAATTACACCTCAGTAGAAATTACAGAATAAAATTTACTTTATCGTGAATCTACACATTCTATTTGCGTCCGCGTATACGACAGAAGGCCTATAAAATTGTCTATAAATTATTTGTGACAGACTTCAAAACACAGTATCATGGTGTTACGTTTACGATATGGACGCACATTATATTTTAACGCAAGAGCGTTAAGAAAACATTCTATGCATTTATAACTTTAATCTTTTACACACGAATATGCTGATAAATTTTGTAGGAAATAGCTAAAAAATCTACCGAAAATCTATATTTATTGTTTCTAATAAAGACAATGTTATTGCACCAAAATTTGTGGACACTTTTAATCCTCAATTATTTCTGCAACAGTTTAAAAATTGTTATTTATAATCAAAATATTGTTTGAATAATCGTGAAGATATCAATGTGCATACTTTTTGGAGATCAATAAAGAGGAAAAATTCTTGTAAAAAGTAACTGATATTAAACAATAGTATATACGAGATGCAATGCTGAAATGGGATTGGCCTTTGTGATATGGAGCTACAAACTGCTCTTTCTCATAGGGTAATCTGATATCACGTTTCACGCTTGGTTTGAAGGCATCTTTCAAGCAATAAGGTTCAATTTACGATGTAGACGTACATTGTATATATAATGCATAAACCATACTAGACACTGAGGATGAATCTCTAAGCAGACAAAGTCAATCAGAGTCAGGGAAGCTGTGTAGTAACAGAATCATCTTAGTCTGCAATTACTTCCTCCGACAAAGCTCCAAGGAAAAGGAGAATAATTTTCTAAATTTATTAGAGTTTAAAAGATCCATTTACTTAAAGGAGAATTATCAGAGAAGTTATCAATCAAAATTCTATAAAAAAAATTAGATACGAAATGATTAGGAAATATGGGATGTACCGAGTCCAACTAAAAAGTTCATTCTTTGATGTTGATGATCTTCAATCTCCCATTGAGGATTAATTTATGTTCCTAGAACATTTTTGACTTATTAAAGAGATTACAGCACATATGGTGGCCTACTTTCTTAGTCTATACAGATATAGTAAAAAATTTGTCAGCTTTCAGCTTTTTCATTTGAATTAAATTCCGTAAGTTGTCTAAAAACATGAAAAAACTATGGGTAAAATTTGACGGAACAACTTTAAAACCTCCCAAAAAAGAGGAACAGGCGAAAAACAATTTTTTTCTTAAATAAACTTTCTCATAATATGTGTAAGGTTCATAGAGGAAAACAATTTTCCAAAGTTGATATTATTAAAAAAATGGTGTGAATTATATCCCTTAAAAAATGAAAATTACAAATTCGAACCTTTTCTCAACTCCGAACACTTTTATTACATGCGCTAATAAACTATTCAAAACAATATTGAAGAGACAGCAAATGTCCTTTTTTTAAAGAATATAGGTTTAAATAGTAAAAATAATATTCATAAATAAATTTCAAACAAACTTCTACTTTCTTTTCCTAAATCCTAAAAGTTTTCTAACGAAATTTCAAAACAACGGTTTTTTTCAAAGAATTTATTTGTGTAAATATAAAAGTCAAGAAAGTCTAGGCCAAACAGCTCTCCCACATCATAAAGGACATTTCAGTCCGCATATCTATAAAAAATGATAACGATTATTGCATTATTTAGAACTTTATTTCACTCGCGTTTCGGAAACCAAAGTTAAATCCACTTGAAAATAACTCGGAGTTTGGGTTGGATGTAGAAAAATGTTTTGGACAAAAGTTGAAGGGGCCAGAGGGAGCCAACTACTGACAACAATGACCGTTCATTGAATTCCGCTTTCAAGGTTATGTGAAGGTCAAAGTAATTTTTTTAAACGGGAAGCTTTACTTTTGACCTCAGATTTCAAAAGAGCGGAAATTTTTTCGTTTAAAATGATATTTTGATGAATGTCATAGCAAGGTCAAATTTGCTATAATGTTTAAATCATGGGTTTTAGCTCGTAATTGAAGTTGGGAACAGCATAATGTTTTGGTAAAAAGTTACCAGAGGCAAAGGGATCACCTACTAGTACCAATGAACTTGAACTTGAATTCTATTTACAATGTTATTTGCAGGTCAAAGACATGACAAGGTCGGGTGAAGGTCAATTTCCTCTGTATTACAAAAGTTAAAAATAAATCTCAAAAGGAACATGTTCATATTATGTACACGTCGTTGTTTCCGAATAGAGGTAAAAATGGGAAGTTCATGGCTTTGAGTACATCGTAGTTATTGATGCTTGGCTGATTTCCTCTATTTGAAAAGTTTTTTGAAAGATTAAAATACTAAGAAAAGAGCTTCACATTTTAAACACATGGATTTCAAGTCATTTTTTCATTTTTGAGCTTGATTTTAGTCGAATGGCAAGGTCTTGGATGTCCTGTGATCTTGAACAATTTATTTTTATCTTTTGTATTACACAGCAAATTTACCTTTATCCGACCTTGCCATGACTTTGATGAAAATTATCATTTTAAACGTTAACAGGACTTAAAACATTACTCAATATTAAAAGATAAAAATATTTTAAACAAATAAATGTTACAGTATAAAAAAGTTGTTAAAAGTGTTGTTTATAAAATATTCTAAAATGTTCACTTTTTAATTGTCACTACGACCTGGTGTCATCGTGATCTTCATACTAAGCTATGCATCAAAGTGACGAAGCTCAAATTCCTGGGTCATTCTGACCCAGTATGTAGTCGAAAAGTTAATGACAGCTTACAGTAAATCTTTTTCGTATTAATTCAGCAACTGTTTAACTAGAAATCAGATATTTGTTTTTAGTTAAAAATTGGATTTTTATTCACCACTCTTCATTCATCTTACAATAGTTCATGAAGAAGTAAAAAAAATTCTTTCAATTTTTTTATAAAAAAAAGAGAAATATTCGACTTATGGGAATAAAATTTTTCTAAATAATATAACATAAAATTTCTCATCAATATAGGCAAATAAATATTGAAAATTTATTACCTGAAAAAAAAAACATTCTTGGATTTTATTGAGCTTCTTCAGTTTTAATTGAATGTTATCGGAGTTTATTTGAACAAATTGATCGTATTCTTTGGATGTGAAACATTCACAACATTCTTGGGTATCAAGGAGAGAGCATCATGGAGGGGTTGCTGTTCCTTTTGGCTTAAATTTTAAATTTTTTATTTGCTTTGGTAAGGGTGATTTTTGAGTGACGAAACGTTGGTGATTATATTTAAAAATGTTTTTTTTTTTGGTTTTATAAAAAAAGACGAAAGAAAGGAAAAAAAATTATTTATAGATGAGAATTTTTTTTAAAAAAGAGAGAGGGAAGGGGATTTGAATGGTTGCCTTCTCATTTTTTCTTTCGTCTTTTTTGTTTTTTTTCCCCCGGGGGAGAAATTCTTTATCTTTTTCTCTTTTAGGGAAGAAGAGGATTTTTTTAGATTGAAATGAGAACATTTTATGCTGATTGTTCAAATTTAGTCGTTGGATTCTTGATTTTATTTTCAGTAAATTCAGCTTATTAACTTGATTATTGGACGATAATTAGGATTTCAAATTCGATTTTAATCTCATTTAGGATTCCTCAATTTTAAACATAGTTTATAGCTTTTATTAAATTAACAGTTTAAAATTGGAAAATTTATTCTTGAGTATCCATATTCTTTTTGAATAACCATATAGAGGAATATAAAAATAATTTTTAATTATTGAGAAATGTATGCAAATTTCTGGAATTTAAAAGCATTTGGACCTAAAATTGGGAATGTAGAATTTCTCTAATATCTTCAAATTATTCAACGCACTATCTACATGTAACGAAAAAATTCGTATATTTGTACGGAAATTTCAATACCAATAGCCCCTTTTCCTCATCCCGCTATTCGCACATAAATTCCGCCTATTCGTACAAAAATTTCGGTACATGTAGCCACGGAAAATTTTTTAATCGAAGTTTCTCCTCCCTCTGAAATACGGGATTAGTAGTCAAATATTTTTCATGAGCATGGCTATGAAAAATGATGACTATAGTTTATTTCCTTTTCCAGCCCCACCAATTTTTTAAGGCGGTGAAACCAAGCATAGAGAATAGAGAGAAACTAAATGTATTTACAAACCTTATGGTGTCCGAAGTATTGAAGATTCCATATTGATAAGTGCAGTTATAATAGAAACTGAAAATTAAATATTTCTACTCTCTTTTATATTCACATTAATTTGTTAGCATTAATAATGATGTAAAAACAAAAAATGTCAACATTGTTGAAATGATATATGATAGACAATGATTGAACAAAGTAAAAGCTTCGAGATGCTTAAAAATATAGAATAAATTTCTCACCGTTTTCATCTGAATGAATACTTTTTGTGATATTTTCTCTTCTAAAGTTATTATTTTTAGAAATATTTTGTGTTAGTAAAAATTAGTTTAAGAGGGAGTTCAGAGTTTACAGTTCAGCTACAATTTTTTTCTCTTAAAATATTACGTTTGTTCTACTTTTGACTTCATAAACTGATTAACATTTTTAAGTATAGTATTTTAACTTGATGATTAAAAGTTGTGGAAATTTGTGCAATCAGCTGTAGGAGAATTTTCCCTGAATAAAAGTGTGATCTATAAATTGAAAAAGAGCGATTGGTTTTAAAAGGAATTTTATTATTATTTTATGAAAGCTTTGGTCATAAAATGGGTACCTCTCTATACGTCGTGGCAATCTATTGCAACATTGAAAGGTAAAAGGTAAAGACATTATCTTTGGGATTCATGTCAACAAATGATATATTTTTAGTGCCTATACAGTGAGTTTCCTCCTCTAGGTTTTACAGTACATTTCTCATTAGATTTAAACAATTACAAATGAATATTCTCAACATTCAAAACGGAACTAATACTCGTATATCCCTTCTTCTTACAAATGATTATAATATGTCGGTTGTTTGTTATGGCTTGTATTTTATTCTCTTGAGATGAAAATCCTAAATCTCGGTTTAAACATCGTCGCGATATTAATAGCATTTATTAATTTTAATAAGGTCGTCGTTAATTACGTTCGCGGAACGCAATTACTATATCCTTTCCCCCTATAAATGTTTTCTTCCTTCTCCATTTTACGCCTTTCCGACGGCGAATTTTGTTGTTATTTTATTGCTCTAGTGATTATACTCGGTGTACAAATAAAAAACGAGGACCCTCCGATTATCCTCGGCGGTAAAGAGCTTCAGGGCTATAACTGATGGCAGAGGGTATTTTTTGCGTTAGGTATATGACAATGTTTTGCACACGCACTGAAAGAAACTCAAGCTTTTCTTATATTTCTTTATTGCTATATTTATTCATATTTTTGGTATCATTATTATTATTATTATTATTATTATTTTATACATTTTTTCATGGAACGAAACTCTCCAAAAAGGACAATTTCTCTTTCTATTTTATAAACAAAATCCGCGGAAAAGTTACTTTCCGTGCGTGCGTCGTATACCTAAAAAGCTCGCGCTCTTCGTTTTTTTATTATCACGCTACTGTTTTAATTAAACTCCTAGACGGAGGCCCGAATCCTCGCGTAAGTACACCTTGGCGCGAAATAGGACTTCCGAGGTCGTATGTGTAAACTGAAAGATTCACTTTTTATAAACAGTCACGTCCTATTTTTTTAAAATTCAAGAATTCTTTTCTTTAATTTTACAATTATGGAAATAATGATAAAGCTTGAAATATAGTATATTTAAAATTGACCTTTTCCACAAAATAAAAGGCTTTTCAATAATTAAGATTAATATGATTATTTAATTATAAACTTGAACTATCTAATACAATTTTTTGAAATATTTCAAATTTATAATATTTATAAATTAAAATATGAAAACAATTTTTTATTGAATTTAAATTTTCCAAATGACAGTATTGT
>JAAAKG020136893.1:0-13062 GCA_010014905.2 Druon quercuslanigerum
TAGGAATATTCAAATTTTTGAAAAAGATACAGAGAATAATCAAAAAGTGGCCCAACTCTAACGACATTCCCCTATTTTTCATATAATTTTTTTATATAAGCAAGCTTTCATATTAATATTTTTTTTTATCTGTCGATGCTCGCGAGAAAACTTAAAAAATTTGATGATATTAAAAAAATCTCATGACCACTACAGTTTATTTTGAACCCTTTTGAAATTTTCTGCCGTATTAAAAAAAAACACGATAAACTCTATCATAATCAGAAAGACAACGATAAATATATTTTACTAAATTAAAGGTCATTGTGTTTTGAAGATTTTTTTTTTCGTAAACAAGGCACTAAATTCAAATAAGCACAATTTTGTAACAACTTTTTTTTGCGCAAATTGGAAAAATACGCATCGCCTAATTTTCTCTATCCAACACCATATTTCGTCCCTGAGAGATTCTGCAAGTTTAAGTGTCAACCTTAACCTAATTTAAATTAGATTCGGCCCAAATATTATTGAAGATTAGTAAATATTATTACAGATTATTAGAAGCGGTGACGAAAATGAAAGATGAACCAAGATTATCAAAGACTTATATAAGATTCTCAAAGACTGTTTAAGGCTATCATATATTATTAACGTATTAAAAAGGTTATTAAGGATTTGAAATAATATATTTGATGGAAAAAAATAATGGCTTACGAATAATTATGGAAGACACCAAAGCAATAATTAGATGCTTCCGATAAGCAATTATAAGTTTTATTCGTGCTTTATTTTTTTCGTCACATTACAAATATAAGATTTGTTGCCTTTAGTTTTTTAGAGTTTGTTTGCTATTACATAAACACTACTCACAATGATCTCATATTTTGTGATTATATCGTATTTAGCAAATTGATCATATTATTCCTTAACCAGACTGATTACTATATAGTGCACTGTGATTTACGTAATGTATTACATAATAAGCTAATTGTTATATAACAAAGTAAATTTTGTATGCTTTCTACATTATAAGTATTGAACTATTTAAATAAATAGTTGATTGTAATGCGCAAAACTCAAAGAAATCGGTACAAAAATTATTGGCAAATATTTTGGTGGGAGTTCCTTGATCACGAGGTAATTATTTGAAATCTTGAAAAAGACTACTTTAATCAAAATATAATTCAAAAACAAAAAGTAAATAACCATTTTCAAATAATTCCCGCGTGATTAAAGTGCTGCCACCAACATGGCCGTGGCCGACCTTAACTTCACCTTGCGTCCCGATTGAGAACGATAGCCGACCTCAATCGTTTTAAATCGGTCAGACCCGATTAAAAAACACAACTGGGAATGATTGGATTTTTTTTCAATCGTTTGAAATCGTATTCAATTATTCTTTTTTAGAAGGGTGATTTATGGAGTTTAAGATCTGTATGAAAATACAATTATGAAATCCTTGATGATTTTGTAAAAAGCATTGTAGCGATTTTCTCCGGTTGACGGTATAGGATAAGAGCACCAATTCTGGGCACCTTAGCTCAATTATTGGCATGCCAAAAACTGAAGTGAATTCATTGTATTTCAGATAAATAATTGATTCAACTTGAACCTAATATACACATAATATGTAAGAAATTATGGTATACATTGAATAATAGAAGCAAAGCATGCTAACAAAATGTATTATCTAAGAAATTAGAAAAGTATGCCAACAATTTGTAGGGGGAACAATAATTTGTGCTCCCACCCTATATATAATATAACAATAATAATATAATCATCGCAAGCATAAAATCAATAACGTATTTTTTATAAATGGCCTAAAGATCTATACTTCTAGTTCAAGCCAACTTCAGAGTGCTTTAAATATCCTCAATGAGTACACAAGAGAGAATAGTATGGACTTTGGATTGGAGAAATGTGCCAATATTAATATGAAGCGAAGACGAATTACCAAAGTTCCTGGGGACCCTGCGATTGTGGATATCAGTTTTATTAGACATCTTGACACTGGAGAATTCTATGCATACCTAGGCATCCCTCAGAACTGCATTCTGCGACTAAATGCTTGCCACCCAAGTTCTACTCTACTTATTTGGTTTGGTTCCATGGGCTTTTGAGGCTAATAACCAGTAAAAGTTTGGCACCTTTAAGAGTGCCAATGATAAGGACGATTAGTTTTACAGAATGTTCCGGGTGAAATCATCGCAGCTCCCTTACAATGTCTCTCTATACCTCTCTTTCTTTTCATTCTCCTTAGCTATGCTGTTTTTGTTAGCTAGTGCCGAAAAATCGATAACGAACATGATTCGCTTCTCGAATTCAAGGGTGTGCAGCAGAAACAATTGTCGAGAATTTAAATTTCCATTATTTACGGAACTTCTCATTCTCGACAATTGACAATGTTGAGAGGTAAATAAATTTACGTGCTACAAAACTATTAGAATGAGCTGTTACATCGCTTTCTCTGGATGAATTTCGATAAAGTTCTTTTTTTAATTGCAGAATGTTTCTTAACACGTGCTCGAATCAGTTCTAGACTGTGTTCCTGTCTTTCTCCATCATGTTTTAGCGCACAAAATATTATATAATAAAAAAATATTTATTAAAAATGTGTATATTACGGATACACAGAAAAGCATCAACCATCTGAAATAGGCTAGGTTTACCAAACGCTGACGAGCTTGACAATGAAGGATGTGTGGCGCAACAGAGTATCTCATGAAATCCCGATTGGGACAAGACGCCTGAAACTCCACAAATTTTTATTTTATTCATATGTTTATTTATGTTTTATATATGTTTAAAATTCATGGCATATTATTATATTTTAATGCTTCATTTGTTCAAATCGTGATTTAATTAAGTTTTTTGAGACTATGAAAACTGGAGTGGGCCTTGTCAGCACCACTTTCAAATGGGGCAAAATAGGGAAATTTCTGGACGGTAGCTAATGGCCCTTGATATCCCCGTACGTAAGATATCATAAATATGCAGAAGAGCTTGCATATCAATTCATCGGTTTCTCGAATGTACATCCGATACCGCCAAAGCAGACTTCTAAATATCCAATGTCTTCATAATCGATTTGTTCTATGTACAACTCACATCGTCAATTTACTACCATCTTTGTCACTCTTACGGCGTTGGCCGCGAAATTGTCCTGCCGAAAGCCCCAAGGGAGATAGAGTCAAATGACCAAAACGAGAAGTGCTATATTTTTAGTAACTGCGACTTTCAAACAGCAGTCTCTATTTCACATACGAGGCGTGACATTGTTCTCCATATATTCGTAAAATAATTCTCGCCTCCGGGCGACTCCAACATCACTGCCAAGGTGAATGAAAAGGAGGAGAGACTAGTATTCGGTTACAATAATTATTCCTGTAATCGGTGCTCTCGGACATGCGAAACAATCACTCGTTCTCAACCGCCAAGCCATACCAGCGTGCTGAAAAGATGCTAAGGCGCTCGCGAGATGATTGGAGAAAGCTGTCATCCTTGGTTCTCTTCGTTTCCTCAAGAAACACAAGGCTTTCGCAGGCCTGTCGCTGTGATTTCCTCGTACGCTGTGACCACATATCTCATGGTCTTGAGATGTGGCCATAGGTGGGATTTACCGCGGTTCTGCTGAGAGCCGGTGTTATTTTTATGAAAGCCAATTGCTCCCTGTAGAACCCTGCGGTGGTTTTTAACCTTTTTTTCATTTAAGTTTTAGAAAATTTTTTTTATCGTTTTTCTAATACGTTTACGTATTTTCGACTAGTTAAATACATTTTTTTAAGTAACAAAATTCCAAATGCCTTAAAGACAGTGAAAGACGATAATTAACAAGTGATATTAATCTAACAGCGAAGTAGTAATTATTTTTCCTTTAAGGTATTTCCCATTATAAATTTTAATCTCTTTTTTAATGAAACTAATGAGTAATGGTAGTGATCTAATAGAATTAACAAATTATGTGAAAAAACGATGACGACAGTTCTCGAAAATACAAGTAAAATGAAAGTGAAGAAAGTAGGACCTCTAGTTCCAACGGTGGATGAGCTAACACGAAAATTATACCTATGGCGATAATTATATAGTCATAACTTCTACTATCTAATGTTGGAAAACAGATAAAACTATACCTTTAAGTGATCTCCATACAATTATATCCACACTTTCAGTTACTTAAGCTTGCATTGTAGCACGAAAACGACATTTTTGATTTTTCATGCGTGAGTAAAGAAATACTAAAGTCAATTTTTGAATGGAAATTACCTAGCAATTACGAATTGACTATATAAGGTAAATCCACCAGTTACTGATTGGGAATCACTTGTCGATGAAACAGTTTATTTCTTCTAACCTGAAACTTTAATTTGTCACTTTTTAGTAGAAGTCATTACATAAATTTTAATTAAGGTTCTAAATCATGAAAATTAGGTGTACATGCCAAAATGTTCAAGGTAGAAAGAATGTTATCTTCAACCACAGACAATAGGTACAGTAAACAAATTTAATGCCTTTCTTTTCAGCCTGAAATTAGGTTTCAAATATTATAAAATTTACAATTATTTTGAAATGAACTAAATTTTCGAAATATAGCTTCACACAGGAAAACAATGCATTAAATTCGATTACATTCTCGACAATATTGGCTCCTTTCACCTACAACTAAAATTGTATAAATAGTAAAATTACCCGATACATAATTAAATAATTAAATTTAATAAAAAGAGTAATGTGCTATTATCAAGGACGATTTGCAGGAGCGAAGATTAATCAGTTATGGAAACCCAACTCTTAAAAACGCAAATGTCCCTTTGATGTCCTCCGCAATAATTTTAAAGGATGTCTTCGCTTCAATAACTTAATATAGTAAATTTAGCCTTGGATATAAAAGGACCATTAGCACACAGAGAAAAGAAGTATCATATTCGTCGGCATTATCGGTTAGGAAACACTCGTAAAGAGTGTTTAAACTTGAACAACGCCTGCAGGTCATTGGATGATTTATGACGGGAAAATTGCCCGTCGTTCAGCAACCGTTCTCCTTTTGAGTGACTGAAGACTAAGTATTTTGCTTTAAAATGTCAAGGAATTTATTTTTAATCAAAGCAGTATACACTTTGCTTGAAAATAAATAAGAAGTATACATTTTTTAAAGAACATCGTTCTAAAAAGGGTATTTATTTAGACAGGTGAAATTTCTGTTTCTTATTTGTTTCTTAACATTTTTCATGGAAATTAATAAAAATATTATAACTATGTATTAATTTAAAGGCGTTTTAGACAAAAATTACGTTAAAAAAAATTTTGTTATGTAGTTCTGAACAGTTTCTCCATTGTGCAACGCTTTGGTCCAATTTTGGATAAAAATTGTACATTCTGAGATTAGGCTTGACTTAGAAATTTTAAATACAACAATTTAAATTTCATAAAGAACAAATTAATTTATCTATTCACATTTAGAAACACTGACAGAATCGTATGGTCTGAAATTCGAATTCTTCTGTTTAGGAATTAATAATACAAATTGGAAAGCTATTTAATTTTAATTATGTAAAATAGACTACTTATTCAAACTTGAAAAAACATTATATTAGAAGTATCCAAAGCTGCATCTATCTCAACTGGAATGATTTTGAAATCAGAATTCATAATGCTTCAGTCATTTACACTAAACGCTTTATAAAGTGCATTAATATTCAAAATATATATTTTAATTTGTTATAATTTATAAATTATCTTAATCGAATCCTTCAGATATGATATATGCAAATTTAATTCAAAGTAGAATTAGTTCCTTTATTTAAAATAAATATTGTAACAATAACAAAATCGTAACAAAATTAACTAATATTAAATTAAAATTTGAAATTAGTTATTCAACTAATTGGTCGGAAAAATTTTGAATGTCATTTAACATTTGACTGTACATTAATGAAATTTTACTAAAATTTAAATGTTTTTATAATGTAACGAAAAATTAATTAAATTCAATTAAAGATTAGTCAAATTTAATTATTTCAGATTTCCAGAACTGAAAAACTACCCATACCGATTCAGAAATTTTGCTTATGGCCCAGATCATGACCAGACCAGGCCCGATCGCTAATGGAACATACGGTCACGACCTATTTCCCGTTAGGAGCCCTTTTTGAAATGTATAATTTCTTATAATTTTTACGATAACTATAATTTTATAGAAGAAAAGTGAATAAACTGAACTATATATTTTATTTAAGTACTGAATATTAGCACTAATACAAATGCCACATCAATACATTTTTTACTCATTCCGACTTCGTTCTTTACGATATGTCAACCCCAGTCCTTCGCATTTCCAATGATTGCGCTGATGCCCGTCAATGCTTCTTCCGCTGTGACAACGTGAATTATTTAAACACTGATTTTATTGACCATAGTAAAATTCGGCATTTTATGAAAACAGTTCTTCAACCGACACTTGAATTTACGTAGGGGACACCAGGTCAGGTAATTAAGGACAAGGAAGTTGAATCTTACAATCTCACAAAAAATACGTAGAATTTAGATATTCAAATTTTAATCGTCTTTTAAATCCTATTTTTGAAATCCATGAAAAATGTGATAATAACCCTATTTAAAAATCCTCGTGTAATTTTCGAACGAAGAAAACACTCGCGGATTTACTGAAGAGATTCGACAATTCTCGCGTATTTCCTTGTGTTTTCCTCGTTCAGAAATAACACTACGCTTTCCTCGAAGATTTTTCCCATAGGAAATCTTAAACTCCTTGATTATATATTACAATTAGTTCATTACAAAATTGTTTTTAGAGTACATTTTTCGAAAAAACATTCATGTATTGAAATCAATAATGTGAATTTAATTTAATAAAAAAGAAGATAAACAGGGTTTTGAAGATAAATTGAGGTTATCTTTTTAGACTAGCTGGTTACATATATACTTAAAATGTCGGCTGAAGAAATACACTCAATGATTCTACTGTTGTTAAACAATATTCATTGTTATCTAATACAAATAGACCCGTTCTCGATTTAGAGGTTGGTAATCTTAAAACAATTAATTTATTTGACAGCAAGGCAACTTCCCTAAATTGGAACTAGGTGGCGTTGCAAAGCTTAAACCGGTTTGGCTGGGGTCTTGGACTTGGGGTTATACCGATCTCGCCCCGAAAATATTAAACCGATCAGGGCCAGATCGCAAATCAGAAAAATATATGGCGATTTCTGCAAGGGTATTGATCAACATTTATTTTTCAACACACTTTTTAGTTTACTATAAACGCTATTGTAATGGTTAGTCAAGTAAAAATTTGTTCACTAAAATGCAGTTTTTATCAATAAATATTTATTTAGTACATAAGGAGAAGTTACCGAATTTTATCAAATTCGTTTTTTTCTCTACTTTTATGGTACTTTATGTAGCTTAAATCGCTGATTCTGAAACTAACCCTCTTTTTTGGACCATAAATATTTTCGGAGATATTCTAGACTTAATGTCCAATAAAAAATTATAGTCATTTTCAAAAACATAGTGTCATAGTACATGCACCAGGCCTTAATTTCTGCCATGTTAGAAAAATATAGCTTTTCCGCTTTATTTGATACAAGGTTTCAAAAACAGCCAAAAAAGGTTTTTTCCTCTTCTTAAGGCAGCAGTTTGCGATTTATTTAAAAAAGAAATTAATTTTCTAAAATGTACAGCCTGTTTTTCATTTAAAAAACTTTAAAAATATGATAATTTGATAATATTTCGAAGAAAAAAAGTAAATCGCATTTTTCTTGAAACATCGTTCTTTAACCTGGCTGAGAGTCTAGAGAATAAGGTTTGTACCTATCAAGCCTAAATTTGGTGCACATACTCTACACATGTATTAATTTAGTATGGACTAGCACTATCGATCTTCATTAATATTTAGTTGATTGTTTAAACGATTAAAGTTAAAAAAGAAAGTTTGAAATTTTCAGAAGTCCACTATTTTATTTTATGTTATTACATGTGAAATATCATAGCTTACACGATACGTACAAGTTTATATTGCTTTAATTTCACAACTTTTTCTATTTCCGATGTCCCGAAGTCAAGACTATTTTAGATATCGTGTCAGCCAGATTTAAATATGGATAATTTATGATAAATAAAATCTTGTAGCCTGGTATAATAAATAATAGTTAAATACACGCTTTTAGGGCAGCCTTCTCCTCTAGAAATTGTTTAGTAAAACATGCATTTAATATTGAAGTCACAATTTTCAACAACTGTTTCATAACATTAACTTGCAAACATAGTGCATGCTACCTTTTCATTAAATGCCTGCATGAGATGCTATTAATTTGTACAAAAAAGGAGAAAAAGGGCATCTAGAAAGTGAAATTAAAGCATTCAAGTTAGGTTCTCTTGCGTGCTTGGCTCTCACTCGCCATATTTACGAGTTAAGGTTCTTCGCGTGTATCTTTGAGATGTAAGCGGAAATCTCTAACCGCTTTTTTCTCTATGGAAGGTTAACGGTCGTTGCTATTATTCTACTTGCAGGTGACCACCGAGCGTGCACTTTTAAAACGACAGCTTAACAAATGAGAACAATACTCTCTTTGCATATTATACGTATCTCCTAAGACGGTATGAAGTTTGAAAAAAGACCAGAAATATTTAACCAAACTTTCCAAAAGATAGAAAAAATCTAACTATATGCAAATAAATTTAAATTATTTTTTAGTCAGTAAAACGCTCTCTGCCTAGCCAAAGACAGGATAAAAATTCTTATATATTCAATTCACAAAAAAACCATATAAGGTAGCATTTAAAAATTAGTTGAGATTTTTCGGTTTTTTAACACCCTCCGACCCTCACGTAAGAAACATTTTTTTTTGGTATTTTGACCCTATATTTTAAAAAGCCGATCATAAATCATACCTTGAATCGAACCGTAAATCTAACAAAATCATCTTTTCAATTCACTAACGTAAGTGAAAAGAGATTCGCGGTCAGTTTTAGGTTAAAATTTAGTATTATAATCTTTTTTTTACAAGAGTTTGAGGGTCATCTAAAATATATTCGAGAATATAGTCATTACTGACATAGGGATACGAAGAATTTGCATTGATCTGTCAATTTCTTGCTTAGGGTAAAAAACTAGAATTTCAGAATGCAAATTAGGGTATTATGTCTGTAGCGATGCGTCGTTCCCGCGTGGGTGGAGCACGCAGATAGTATAATGCTAACAGATGCAATGGGTGCCTGGGTTACGGACATACGCGTCTCTCTGAAAGCGTCTCATTTTGACTAATTAATACGTAAATTTTGACTAACCAATTGGTAGATTTTTACTTACTAATTAGTAGTTTCGCCACAATCCACTATAACGACCGGTGGAGCGCCACGTCTAGAATTTGACTAATTGAAGTGGTTAAACGAAAGTAAGCAATTTAATTAGTTATTTTTGAACAATTTATAAGTTACTGAGTTCTTGCTTCTACAATTGATCAAAGGACTAATACATTCCGAACTAAATACATTGAAAATATCTTTCCGTGAAATAGGCTCAAACTTTGCCATTTGGCACATCTTTTCATGCTGAGCAAAATACGTTAATGCCAAAACTTAATCCTATGCGACGTTTTGACGATACAGAGCATCAAAGGTTGATAGTAAACCGTTTAAGCACACAAGATATACATAATGCATGTGACTACTTATATGTACATGAGTTTGAAGAGTGAGAGGGTAAATGAGCGAAAGAGAGAGAGAGAGCAAATGAGTAGGTATGTCATGTAAATAGTGAAACTAATGAAATAAGCGAGAGCGAGGGTGAGTGAGTGAGGGAGAGTGAGTGAGTGAGTGAGTGAGTGAGTGAGTGAGTGAGTGAGTGAGTGAGTGAGTGAGTGAGTGAGTGAGTGCGTGAGTGAGTGAGTGACTGAGTGAGTTCAAATCAGCAGGTCACTTGAACGACAAAATAACCTGAAGGGCAGTAGTACCGACAAAAAAATTGATTGCGCTAGGCAATGGAGCATATTTGAATAATTCAAGTAGTTGGCTCTACTACTGTTTTTTCAGTGAACGGTTATTAAAGGCAGTTTTATAAGCTGTTCTACGTTTGGTGCATAACATTTTATCTGTCCTCGATTCGCCATTTCATGTAAAACTTTAGGCTACAAAACGAGATGTACAGTAGTGTTCATGTATGCCTTGCCTATGAGGTTGGCTGCTTGTATATTTTTAAATGTAAAATGGAAATCACAGCCTACTTTATTAAATAAGGCATATATGAACACTAATGTATGATGCATGAATATGCTATTGCGTTTTTTAAAGAGATAAGTTTACAGGTATACAGACTTGCAAAAAACTATATTATCCTCTTGAAGTTAAGAGCTTTAAAAAAAAAAATATGTAGTTGTTTCACCGATGACATTTAGTATCCTTTCAGTAACCTAATGTTTTATGTATAAGCGATCGCTTCTTTTGTAACTAAATACTTGACTCTATTTTATATTTTGTATAAATAACAAACTTTGGCGTTTTGAAGACAAATCGCCTGCTATGTATGCAACGTAGGATATGATCATCAGCGAATGCTACGAACAAATAGCATGGAAAATGAAAATAAAGAGCAACTTGCAATTACACGAAGGGATGCTTTCAATCACCCACCTCTTAACTTGAATAATGAATCCAGATTATGCATTAATTATAATAGATCCATATCAGATGAAATACGTACTGTATAAGGTGACCCAAGTACAATGCTTTTAGATCTGTTAACGCAAGCGGCAAGTGCATCTTGCTTAGTATGCAATGCTAGACGAAATATAGGAAGGTTATCTACAGAGTGTAAGGTAGACATTTTTCTTTTTCGTAGAATTTATGTTATGAAGATGAGAGTTTTTTCACTCACAAAGAATTCAAATGTATTTTGCCAATTAGAAAAGAACAGTTCGCACTTCTTTTTACGTACTGTGATCCTGTACCTCGAAAGGGAGGTCACAGATACATGTATAGAAAACACTTATTGACTTTTTCATGTAAATTAAGGGAAGGTTTATCAGATGACTTTTATGTCATATTTAAGTACCCAAGTAGAGCCGCCAGTAGCATGGTTATATACAAAAATTGAGACAATCTTTGCACCATAGGTTTGTTCCTCAGAATGTCGGATTCCAAGCAATACCAAGGCAAATGTACATCGAAAGACACGTTACGGATTTTTCAAATACACTCTATGATCCGGAGCCGCAGACACCAAAAGCCATTGCTTCAGTGGATTGTACCTATACATAACATTCATAAAAGTAGGAATTTTCGTATTTTAAGACAGTCGTTATTCCAGCACAAACATCGACATTTGATAAAACCTACTATGATTGTTGCCCCAGGCGGCTTTATATTGTCTGTATTGGGACCATACTTTTCGGATTTTGACAAAAATGATGCTGTGATTTGGAAAAGAGAGCACGAGAGGCAGGTTAATGCTATGAGGGGGTGGTTTAAAAATGGAGACATTTTCTTGATTGACAGAGGATATAGGGATGCCGTGCCATGGCTAGAGCGCATTGGAATCACTTGCTGGATGCCGGCATTTATCCAGGATGAACATCAGCAATTATATACTGAAGTTGCTAATATGTCTCGGATGATCACTAAGAATCGATGGATCGTTGAGGCTAGGAATGGACATTTTCGCAAGAGTTGAACACGCAATAGAAATTATTCGGAAAAGTCAAACTCTTAAAGTATTACAAGCTCTTGCAGAGGTTGAAAATCTACGCATGAGACGCGCTCAGTGGGTTAGACTTCAACAAAATGTGGCTCCACCCCCCTCTCACTTTTCAAACTCATGTACATATAAGTAGTCACATGATATCTGCCTTACGCTTGGTGTGTGTACTTAAACGGTTTACTATCAACATTTGATGCTCTGTGGCGTCAAAACGGCGCATAGGACTAAGTTTTGGCAATACATATTTTGTTTAGCATCAAAAAATGTGCCAAATGGCAAAGTTCGAGCCGATTTCAAGAAAAGTCATTTTCAATGTATTTAGTACCGGGTCCTTTGACTGATAATTAGTTACATTTAACTAATTTAGATTTAGCGAGCTGACCTTCGGTGGAAGAAAGACTATTTGTCCTTATTATAACCCGCTCTTCTGGATTCGAAAGATCTTTATAGTGTGGCAAAACGAACGCTTACTTAACTTGCGTATCGGATTCGACGTCTGGAAGCACACGATCCAATTTTGTTCTGTAAATCACAGGGTAGACACGCTGGAGCTTTCGAAAAAGTATACAACCCATCTTTCACGCTAATGATGTTCTTATGGGCGTTTATGTGGGGTTGCATACTTTTTATTAAGCCCCAGCGTGTCCAACCTGTATGAATTCAGCAGCTTAAAGTCTATAATAAAACAATGTTTCACCATCGAATAATCAAAAATACGATTTTTTCAGGTTGCGTCAAAAAACAATCGTGAAAGGTGATATTTTGACCTCGTATTCGAATTCAGCGACTTAAAATAGAGCGAAACCCTTCAATAGCCTTCCTTTCTATAGTCATTCCGAGAATGGACGCTGCGCCGTGGATGGGAGTAAAAGATGCTGCGGGAGATGTACGGTGGTCTCTCAAGCGCGGTAACACAGGTATAAGGCGCCTTACCTTAACAGCCTACCTGAGTAAATGCGTCACGACGTCTTGAAAGTTCACTTGAAACGTGAGACACATTCTAATTAGCAGCAGTGGCGTCAGAACGCAGATATCTCTGGCATGGGCAGTAGTGATTCTGTTTATTTTTAAATTGACACATGGTGTTACATAACCTAAAAACACACGTTAGTAACTACTGCACCTGCTAGAAATATCCGCGTTTTAACACCACTGATTAGCACGATGTTGTCATCAACCTCACATCGAGCAGCAGTGGGCCTCCGAAGCCTACTTAAGCCGATGAGACTGATCGGATTATTTTATGCCATGATGAAATGAGGCTGTCATTGACAACCACGCAAAATGATATGAATATATACAGGGTGAGGAAAAAGTATGGAAACCCCAGAAAATTTTAGAAAATTTAAAATAGAAAATTAAAATTAACA
>JAAAKG020136894.1:0-13060 GCA_010014905.2 Druon quercuslanigerum
AAAATGTCAAGAGCTTTCAATTTTTTAAAGAATTTCACAAGATTTCAAGGGATTGCAAAATATTAAAAATTATTAGTTTTATTTATTATTGAATAATTATTTATTTGATTAAATATTAAAATTTATTTGAAAAATTCCGATGCATCAAGAGCTCTAAATAGTTTTAAAGAGTTTGAAATATATATCCGTTTTCAAATATTGCGATTTAAAACAAAAATAAAATGTTATATCCTCCCAGAACACTTTTAATGTATGAAAATTTCATAAAATGCGTGTCTTCTATTTTTATATCGCCTAAAATAATGTAGAAAATTCGAAAACTTCTTTTGTTGGTATAAGAAATAAAATTTGTTACAGGAAATATCAGGAGGAACAATTATGAACCGAATTTCACAGCATCAGGATTGTAATGTTATATCTTCAAACTTAGAAGCTTCTAAAAAAGGCGAAACAGAATCACACAAGATAATTTCCAACGGTTCGACAGACGGAATTTTATACAGAATTACATTAAAATTTTAAACAATATTACATTTTAATCCGAATTTACTTTTAGATAGTCAATGCGAAACTTCTGAAAAGGATGTGTCTCTCCAAAAAGACAAATCGACTGATTCGAAGGGAAAATTGTATGGAAGAGATGACAAATTATCTGAGAAAAATATTGAATGTTACTCCTGTAATAAGAGAGAAAATTTTCAAGCGAGGAAAATATCTCCCAACCATGAAATCAATCACCTCAAATGTTCAGAGAGGTTTAAATCCTTCATGAATTCAAAAGCAGAAAATTCAAAAGATCAAATGCAATCAGACGATGATTCAATATCATTATCAGAAGACGAAATTTATAGAAGTAGGTGTAAAGAACATAACATCGCTGATGATAAGGAAAGTTATATGCCTGCAACAACCGATTCGGAATATGGTGGAAGGGATCTTTTGTCAAGAAGAAAAAAAAAGCCCTTTGATTATTATAATTCTGCTGGCGATGACAGCACTTTTTCAGCTAAAGACTACCAGCAAATGAACTTTTTTCAAACTCACGCTGAATGTTTTTACAACTCTCCCAAGAAAATGGAATTCTCAGAGAATGATGACAAAAGTGAGAGAGAAAAAAATGAAAGAGAAAAGAAAGGATCAGATGATAAATTTAAAGATAAAATGAGATCTCATCAAGATTTGTCTCATTTGCATGGCAGAAAATGTTTTCAAATTTCGAAACCTCATATTAATATCAAGCAGAGAAGATGCTCGACTTCCTATTCAAAAAAAGCACTTGGATACTCTGAAGAAAAACCAGACGTCACAGATTCGGAATTTATATTCCTCTGGCCAGAAAGACAGCGCGCGAGAAGAAAATCAAGCCACGGATATTCTCAAAAATTAATGCAGGATAAAAGAAATAGATCCTGTGATTCAGGAAGGATAGATAATTCGGAAAAAGTAGATGCTGCAGAAAATTATTCCGAATCTAAAAAAAAAAGCCGAGTTAATGTTCCACATCCAACGGATCTTGTGGAGTCGAAAAGGAGCACTTGCAAAAAATTGTGTCAAACACCGCCTCAGGATTTGAATCCTGTAGCAGTAGAGAACATTAAAAATCAAAACATCAAAATCATTTCTCCTCGAGCTGATACTGATATTACAACTAGTAAACCAAAGACCATTCCAATTAAGACTCAACAGCTCTTGAGCAAGAGTTACTGGGAATATTACAATAAATTGAAACAGGAGACGTGTAACGAAGGGGAAGATCCACAGAAACAATATTTTTGTCAAGTTGCTATGGGGGCACCGCAGATTAAAAAGAAGAGAGGAGATGGGAAAAATTATGAGGATCAGTCAGAATTAAGTCGTCCTGAAATGAGAACTTTGGAACGATGTTCAGTTTTATCGAGTATGATTAATAAAACCTTGTAAGTACAAAGTCTGAAATTTGTAAATCTAAATTTTTTTAATGTAGGTTTTCAGGGTAGCCGAAAATCTTAATTTTAAAAAGTCCCTAATTTTTCCCTGATGAATATTTCATTCTACTATTTCTGAATGAAATAAAACAATTTTTAATTTTAATTTATTATTTCCAGTTAAAATCTAAGGTATGTAGACCGAAAAATTGAAGAACTAATGTTCTTTTGAATTTAAAAGAATTCCAGATGAATTTTAACTAATTCAGGATAAATTCATAAGACTTCAAAACAATTCAAATTTATTTCAAAAGAATACAAATGAATTGCAAAAAATTCATTGATTTCAGTACAATTGGAGTGAGTTTAAAAGATTTTAAGTGAATTAAATAAAATATTACAACATCTATTTAAATCTTTTAAAGCCTATAAAAGCCCGCACTTCTTGTGAATAAATTCTTTGTAATCCATTAAAGTTTTATAAAATTACTTGAAATTTTATGCAATTCGAAGATATTTCCTGAAGTCCTACAAAACTTATTAAAATACTTTGAGATCTTTTCAAATTCCTTAAAATCCTCGGAAATCTTATAAAGTTGTTTGCAATATTTTAAAATACCCTAAATTTAGAATTTCATTTGGACTTGCTTCAAATTTCTTAAATCTATTAAAAATGCCCAAAGAAATTTCAAATCCTTTAAAATCTTTTGAAATCCCTTGATTTTTGCGAATATTCGAAAAAGGCGAATTTCGAAGCTTCGTAGTAATTTTTATCAAAGAAAATGTAATAATCCAAGAAAATTAAGAAGGTTTGATGCACAGTTAGCTATTTTTCTATATTGAAAAATCCGATGTTTTGAACGACTTCAAATTTGTATTAAAAATTCGAACAAACGACCTCACCCCTCTACCTAAAACCTTTCAAACCTTTCGAATACTCTAAAGTTATTTAAATCTATTGATCATTTCTTGGAATCTTTTTAAAATACCCTTAAATGTTTACAATCCTTTGAAATCTTTTGAATTCAATAGGTATTTTTTGAAGCTCTTGAAAATTTCTTGGATGCTTTGAACCTATTGTAAATAACTTGGAATCTTTTCAGATACCCTGAAATATTTCAAATTCTTTCGAATACCTTCAAATTATTGAAATGTACTCAATATTCTTTGGTATCTTTTAAAATAGACTTAAATATTTAAAATCCTTTGAATTATTTTGAAATCCCTTGAAACTTAATGAAGCTCTTTAAAATTCTTTGAAAGTTTTTCAAAGTTCTTTAAAATATTTAAAATTATTAGGAACACCTTCCATATATTGAAACCAATTTAAAATTCCTTGAAATATTTCACAATTCCCTGAAATATATCAAATCCTTTGTAATATTTATAAATCCCTTGGAACTTTTTAGAGCTCTTGAAAATGCTTTGGAATCTTTTAAAGTATCTTAAAATCTTTTAAATTATTGCTATCTGTTAAAAATTCCCTTTAATATTTTTAAATATAAAAAAATGTCAAAACCTTTGAAATATTTTGAAATTTCTTTAAACTTTTTGAAGCTCTTGAAAATTTCTTAAAACTTTTTAAAATACCTTAAAATATTTCAAAAGAATCCAAGAAAAATAAGAAATAAATGTAGACCAGAATTCAATAATGGTTAACCCATGGATTAATTTATTTAAAGAAAAGTGATCTTTTAATTTCAAAAAGTGATTGGAGCAAAAAGTCACTAAAAGTGCTTCTTACAAAAATTCCCTGACTTTTGCAATTTTGTTTTAAAATCCCTAAATTTCATTCACTAACCAAATTCCATGATTACAACCTAATTTCCATGGTTAGTTTACACTTAGGATAAAATATTTTATAGGGATTCAGCACCTCAAGAATCGAAAGATACTTTGCATACGGATCAAATTTTTTTAAACACAAATATGAAATCCTTTTCTGATCCAACTGCTGGAACACCTAGTGTTGTGATTAATCAAGCTCAATCGGGAAATCCGCTGGATGTCTATGAAGGTTCTAGTATTTCTTCCAAGTCGTTAGAAATGCAGACAGATACACAAGTGGATAATGGAGTTATTAAACTTAAAACGATATGTAAGCTTTTTATTCGATTAGAGTTTTTAAAATATTTTTTCTGTACTTCAATATTTTGATTTTTCTCTTTTAAAAAATATGGTGCAGTGAAATTTGAACTGCAAGTTAAAGTACTGAAAGTTTAATTTAACTAAAATTAACGCCTAACTAATTTTTCATTTCAGAATTTTTTGTTTCAAACGCTTAATAATTTACATATGAAATAGGAGCTTTTAACATTTTTCAATTAAACATTTTTTAATTTAATACCGTTACGCTGCAAAATTGTTAATTACCTATCATTTTCAAATCTATCATTTCCAATGCTCTGAATTAAAGAATAAATTGAAAAATCCTTAAATGGTCAAAATTATACATAACATTTTAAGATAAATTTAAGTTAGAAACATTAAAAATTGATCGATTTTAATTGTTTTTTAACTGAACCCTTTTTAACTTAAAAGTTAGATCATTTTTAAGCCGTTTCAAAATTAATATTTGTCTTTTAAACATCAAAATTAAAAACTTTCACTAACAAATGAAAAAAATGTTTAATGGAACAATTAAAATTGACACGTTTAAAGTCTACATTTAGTACTCTGAAATTTTAACCATTAAAAACTTTCTATTTCATACAATTCAGTTTTGAATCTTTTATATTTCATTTATATTTTCTCATTTCACATGAATAGGCAAATAATGCTAAATATTAAAAATATTCTTTTTTCAATTAGAAAATTTCAAATTAAATGTGTTAGAAATGGAAGATTTTGGACTTCAAAGGATATTTGAATTAAATTTTCAATCAGCACTGACTAGTATTGAGGAAATTTTTCATGAAAATAGCCTAGTTGGTGAAAAAATATGACCAAACCTTTCCTTTTATTTGAAAATTATTTTGTAGAGGATCTGCTAGGGCGTTTGAAATCTAAAAATAAATTTCCTTAGTTTTCAATTTTTTTCTTTAATTCAAATTTAAGGCTAGAAAATTGTTTTATCCCTAAAAAGTATTTATTATTGATTGAGGAATAAGTCCTAAATGTTATGAAACAAAAAGCACCATTTTAAAGCTATTATCGGGCTTAGAATAACAAAATTTGTACTTTCATTATAATTCGACACCTCCATTCAATATGAGCCAATGTGCTGACAGCGCCATGTATGAGAACTGATTTCATATGCTTATGCACATTGCATAGTATCATACACGGCGCTGTCAGCAATATTGAATGGAAGCGTGTGAAATGGCCCCTAGACACTTTTTTTTGCCTGAAATAACATAAACTAGCTCATATCTTTAAACTATAAAAAAGGTGTAGTTGTTGTTTATTTATAAATTACTTTCGTATGAAGAATACTCTCCTCATATTGTAGAAGAAATCCCGTGTATATATTCCAGAAAAAAAACGTAGAAGGGCCTGATAATATCTTCGTAATTTTTTTTTTTTGTTTCATACAATTTATGGCTTGTTTTTCATTAAATAAAGGTACTTTCTAGAAGTAAAAGAATTTAGTTCAGGAAAATTCCATAACGGTAGACAGTTTGTTTGAAATTTTATAAAAGCGTTTAATTATGAACCTTTAAATTTGAAGATATTTTTAAATTAAAAATAGCTTATAGAGTTTTAATTGTACGCGTACATTTGTATCTATAACTTGTAAGGCAATCGGATTAAAACCGTTCAATTTTTAAAGTTAAAATCTGTAATTTTTTATTTTGAGCAGATTTAGAATCGTCTTGAAAAATCAATTATTGATCAATTTTTAATACTCGAACTGCAGATCGATTTTGTAAATAATTAATTAATTTATATTTACACTTGATCATCTTGAAATTGGAGGACCTGAACTGCAAAATTTTTAATGTAAAAGATTTTAGAATTCCCGTAATATTAATAAGCTGAACGGCTGAAATCAAAAGTTGAAATCGAACTTATTTCAAATCGAATTATATCATTTGATATACAATTTGTGATATTTCAAGTGATTGGATACATTTTTCTACTGAAAATTTGTAAACTTCCCGGTCAAAAAATAAATTGACTCATTTTCCGGTTTTCCTGGTCCAGCGGACACCCTGAACCAGTTATAATAACGGATTTTGAATTTTTAGTCTTCTTTGGAATCCTCATGTACACAATAGTCGTATTCCTACCAATGATGTACGATTACTTTTTCTATGTTGAATACGATGAATATGAAGATTTGACATACGTTGAGATAGCTTTGGATTATATAGTATCCTCTTTTCGAGAAGCTTTTGACGGAGTTTACGACCTGATAAATAAAATAATATTTCGTCCGGTGAGTTTCTAAATTATTTATTTTCTTCTCTAATTACTTTAGGTTAACTCATTTTGACTTTAAAGGGTGTCTACTAATTTTCGTCCTGTAAATACCCCGTTATTTCTCAGTTTTTTCTCAATTGTAAATATTAAATCTCGTCTTGCTGTGACATATAATTGTATCTTAAACAAAATAATATTTTTCTAATTTATAGTGTCCAGGAAACAAATACCATTAGATTGTTTTTGCTTTAGGCATTCGGCACTCAGTTAATTATTCCGAAAAATTGTTGTTACATGTTGTTACTTTTTATTATCTAAATGTTGTGTTCGAATTCTTTAGAAATGTACGTTTTGTTCTATTTTTTTTTGGAATCTTTAAGTACAATTTTTTTATTTTGCTTACAAATTTTTTATATTCCTTTTTCGAAATTTTAAGAAATAATTTTTCATGTTTTTAAATCTTTTTTAATTTTTTTTAGAATTCATTTTTCAAAAGAAAAATCATTTTAAATTTGCCGATGAACTGAAAAAATAATCTAATTCACTTAAAATATTTACAAAGTCTTAAAGCGTTTCTGATTTTTGTTTAAAAATCTTCAAACATCAACACAATCTTTTCAGATATTTAATTATTTTTGAAATAAAGCACGAATGTTTAATCAAATATTTAATCTTTTAATCAAAAAGATTACTTTGCAACCAGTCGTATTTTCGATACAATAGTGGAATTTTCAACCAAACATTCAAGTTTTCAGTCCGCAAATAGAAATTTGCAAAAACGCAAACAAAAATCACTTTTAACCAATAAATAATTGAATTTCCTACCAAAACGACAAAATTTCGGCTAAGAATATTGATTTTCTACCAAGAATTTGACATTTCCAACCGAAAATTTAATAGTTTTATTTTCAGTTAAAAAATTTAATTAGCAATAAAAAATGATTTTCAACCAAATAGTTTAATTTTCAACTTTTCAAGCAAAGAAATTAGTATTCGACCAAAGAATTAGATGTTTTACAGTTCAATTCAACCCGTAAAAACAAATTTTCAACAAAATAGTTTAATCCTAAAATTTAATTTAATAACAAATTTTCTTACAATCTTCTAGATTTTTTTCGACATTATTAGAAATCTTAAACGTTTTTGAAATTTTCTTTAAAAATTATTTTTCAAAATAAATGATTATACTTAGTTTACCCATGTATCATAAGAAAAGTTTTTCGTTGTCTTGAAACATTTAAAAATTCAGAAGAAGCTTCTAAATATATTTTTAAATGATTCGTGTTTTCGTAATAATTAAAAACAGTTGTGCAGAAACTGCTAAACCTTTGTAATATATTTAAAAATGATATGGAAGACTTTAAATCTTCTGGATTATTTCTTGATAATTGTAGAAATGTTTTTAAATATTCGCTTGAAATTAAATTTTAAAGTAAAATGTCATTTCCCAGAAATCTTAAGAAATTTGGTTTTCCTCGAAATCTTTCAAGAGGCTTTTAAACTTTTTGTTGAAAATCTTCAAAAATCTACATTTTGTTTAAAATGTGTAGAAATCTTCTCAAGATTTAAATTATTTTCGTATCTTTTCATAACTTTTAAAACTTCTAAATATCTTTTAAAATAATTAAAAATTCCTAGCAAAATTTAAACTCCTATAAAAACTGAAAAAATTTCTTAAAATTTTCCAGATTATTTTTCGTCATATTTTGACATATTTAAATCTCAAAAATTATTTCTTATACTAAAACATAATTATTTCTTATTATTAAATAATCTTTGCAATTAACATGGTATCTTACAAAATAATGGTGCAGAAAATTCGTCATCATTATTGATAGATAGGCGAAGTGAAAACAGCCACTAAGAGTCGATAAACAATTAAATTCACTTGTCTTCTTATCAAGATTAATAAAATATCACATTTTCCAAGACTTTAAATGTGATTCCCGACTGGAATTTGTATTTCTGTTTAATTCTCGGGTTGTTCCGGTTTTATTTTAATTTCCAGCCTTTTTCGGTTAGAAGACACCCTGCCTTAACTTTCTTTTTCAGTCAGCATATTGAAACACTTTTAAATTTAGTATTTTTAATCCAGTCTAATAGAAGGCATTAAACTGTTTGCAGCTTTTTGTAATTTTCAGAGCACCTGTAGGAAATGTAACAGCTTTGCTTGAATTTGCAATCTCAATCATCATGTCCTTTCGTTCGTGACAATAGCATCCTCGATTTTTTAGCCCTTATACTTGATATACTCGATCTTTTTATGCCTGATGCAGATTTACTGTTGTTGTTATTTGCAAAATATGTGTACACGTGCTTGTGATTAAACATTTTATTTGACAGATATGCATAGAATCTTTATTCTTAAAGTAATAATTAACAATTTGAACAATATACAGAGAGGAATTCAATCACTTCTAAAGAAGAATGCGCTTCTAGAATTCAAATTCTAAAAAAAAATTTATGTCTATCTTTTCCGGGGATTTTTTTCATGTAGAATTTTCTAATGAGGTTAACAGGATTGCATAGAGATTAGGTATCATTAGCCAAAGAAATTTGGAAAACCGCCATAACCAGGCATTCCAAAACCTCCAAATCCTTGAAAGCCAAAAGGACTTAAGTACGAGCTCAAAGAAGCTTGTTGCATTGATTGAGCCATGGTTTAATTTGTTTCAAGTTTGTAGTGACCGATTTTCAAATTTGCGAATTTTGAATATACAATTTTTAAAGTTTTGCAAGCTTTGGAGTTTGAATTAAAATGCTTTCAGATTTAAATTTTTAAGTGTAGAATTTTATTTCTCCAGAATGAGGTTACATATTTGTATCAAAAATTGTATAAATAAACTAATATGCTTTTACTTACTATTCCCATCATGCTCAACACCTTATTACAAACACTTGACCTAAACGTTAGAAATTAACTAAGAAACTGAACACAAATTCTCTTGAAATTTCAACTAGGCTACTTTTATTGACCAAAACTTTTTAAACTCTTTCAAACGATCTTAATTTGCGAGTTAATTATGTAGTGTGAAACAATTAGATAAAATATTTCGTCGATGACTGATTTCTCTACTTGCCTGATTTGAAATAGTCAATCAATCGATACAATTTTCTGTCGCGAAGAAAAATATTAACTTAGCTTTACGTGTAAATGAAATTTTAGTCGTCCAAAATGTTAAAAATATTGAAACGAGAATGACTTTTGTAACACCTATAGCACTAGAATCTTTTATAAACGGGCTAAAACAATTTCAGATTTAAATTTCATATTCATAGATTTTAACCAAAAAAAATTACTTCTCTACCATAAAAGATTATTTTCTATCTAAATGGACGAATTTGCAGCAAAATAGTTGAATTTTTAACCAAGAAGATGACTTTCTAACTAAATACTAGAATTTTCTAAAAAATTCTTAAATTTTCAATAAAAAAGTAAATTTTCAATCAAGAAAGATTAATTTTCAACCCGAAACCAACTAAAAATATGAATCTTTACACAAAAATGTAATTGTTGTTATTTCAACCAAAAATATCGACTTTCTACCATAAGAGGTGTATTTTAAAACCAAAAAGACGATTAAAAAAAATTAATTTCCTATGCAAAAAGACAAATTTTCAACAAAATACATGAATTATCAAAAAAATGATTAAATATTTATGTAAAGCATACATTTTCTACAAAAAATTAAGAATTTTAAGTAAAAGGATTTTTAAAAAAAATTTCAACAAAATAGTCCAATTTTCAAGCAGAGAGATAAATTTTCCACTAAAATAATAAGTTTTCGAACCAAAAAAGGCGAATTTTCAACAAATAAAGATTCTTCAGTTAAGAAAGAAAAATTAGTTCATCCACGTTTTTGGACTTGCAAGCCAAAACACGCGATTTTGATGTAAAACATTTGAATTTTTAGCCCGTAGATATAAATTTGTAACAAAAACGTTCATTTTCAATCAAACAGTTTTATTTATAACAAAAAATAGGATATTTAAAAACCAAGAGGATTATTTTTTGACTTTTCTACCAACAAATACAAATTTTAAACTAAAAATACTCATTTTTCAACAACAAACAGAAACGTTAAATTTTCAATTTAAAAAATTGATATTAAAAAAGAACGAATTACAAAGAAATAGTTACATTTTCTACTAAAGAGACGATTTTTCTACTAAAATTATAAATCTTCAACACAAAGTATGGATTTTCAAGAAGGTAAATTTCTAACAAAATAGTGGAATTTTTAATCCAAAAAGAAGAATTTTTAACAGAACAGGTGAATTCTGAATTAAAAAGGATGACTTTTTAACAAAAATAATAAACATTAACAAATTTTAACTAAAAATATAATCGTCCGGAGGAAGCAACAAATAAAAAAGGCATATAAATAGGAGTACAAGGCAAATAAATTACTGAGCAGAATATTATATCAAGGTGGCCGTCAAACTTAATTTTAAAAATCCCCTATTTCATCACTGCCCATTTTTTTATTTTGTCTCAATCATAATCTTGATCCTGTAACATTTAAAGCATTAGAATCTTTTATAAGCGGAGAAAATAATTTCAAATTTATTATTCTTAATATTGATTCAAAGTTGCTTGTATAGGAATTCCCTGCGTTTTCAAGATTTTGTTCAAAATTCTTGACTTTACAAAATACTATATTAGATGTCTTAGTTCAAATAAAAAAAAAATAAAGAAAAAGAAGGCTACCTCAAAATTTTCTTCCATTCTTCTTTTTTATTTACTTAGGATTTTTTTATTTACAATCCGAAAGAATCTGTTTTTTTTTTAATTTCAAGGGCACAGAGATATCATTCCTTGAATTTGCATTAAAAAAATCATATTGCATGCATACCATTCTACCTGTTTCAAGCTCTATGAAATTATCCATTGCTTATTGAAAAAAATAAGCACTCAATGCTGATTAAAAAAATTCGAGCTTTTTAATTAGCATTGAGTGCTAATTTGAGATCCAGATCTAAAACCACGTAATTAAAAACCTATACAATTGTTGGAAAGTGCTCATAATGATTTCCCGATTCGTATGAAGATTAAAATTCTTTTTGAGAAGTTTAACTCTTCTAAAAATAGACCCCGGATCTACTATCTGGATTTTTTTCTGTTGCAAAATATTGACTCATTTTTATATTTTCTGTTTGTCTTAACTACCATTTGCAAAAGGGAAAATTGAATTAAAATGTTTAGAATTTAATATATGGCATCTTTATCCGACTGTTCAGAATAAAAAAAAAAGAATTAACTTTGCATTCATTTTCAAAATGTCTATTCACATCTAGAAAAAATACTTGCAATAAGAAAAGAGATCTTTTACATAGAATATTAAAACCAGAATAATTTGAAAAATAGTTTGTACTGAAAATGAAAATATTCAATAAGTTTGAAATCTAGTCATTTCTATTAGCTAACAGCTCCTTAATTGGTGATTTAATCAAGGTAAACGAGGACTTGACATCCAATTGTAATTTCAAACCAGCGTACAGCGTAATTGCTCACAAGTGGGATACTTGATATGAAAGATATCAGTAAGCAAATCTGAAGGAATTGCTGATGAATTGAAAAATATTGAATATCCTAAAGTTGTACATTCAATATCAACATCGTATAAAATTTCTTTGCGGTAATTGAAAGTTTTTCAAATAGTTCAGAAAAACTTAGCAGATTCTATATTAGATATGACTACATTTTACTCCCAATGTAATTGGGTTATTTATTTACATTATTTCAAGTTACTTTCTTAGACTTCGATTAATTTGAAAAGTTTTACATTTTTAAATTATTTTTAAGAAATTAAAAAAAAAATTGTAATGATTCTTAGCAAATTAGCCGCTGGATCTAATAAGGGCAGGAGTACTTCGTCAGGAGTAGGAAGGCCACTGGAAGCTGTCAAAAACATTTTCGAATTTTAATTTTTAAAAACTGTCTATAGTTTCAGAATCATCAGGATAATTTTTTTAATTGTTAACCCCCTCCCGCACTATTGTAAGGATTCATAAGATTTTTATGACCCTACTCTCCCTTCTTTTGCACATTTTTTATTTTTTAGTCAATATATCAGCAACATATCAATTATTTTCAACGCCAACGAGGTGTTAAAAGATTTTTAGTCATTTGAAAGGAATTCAACAGAATTTAAGGAATTTTAAGATATTTCAAATTTAAAAAAAACTTAGTTTTAACGAAGATATTAGCAAAACAGGGCAAAAAATGACCGAATGCCATGCATTTGGTCCATTGTTTTCCCCTCATCAATCAACGAAGTGAAGTTAGCTGGTGATTGAAGTGAAAATACCTAATGTCTCCACATATAACGTTTTCAAAATATAATCTTGAAATAAGTTTCTTTCTAAAATTGTTTTTTGGTTACATTATTTTGAATTGCATATAATTCTATAATTAACTTATACCTTTTTTTAAATTAAGAATCAGAAGGCCACGTATTTATATCTGGTATATAACCACTTTTTCACTGCGTGTATTAACTTTTTATTAACTTTATAAGTTTTAATTTATCCAAAAGCATTCTTTTTAAATAAATGAAACTTGTATGTGAATTCTAAGAAAAAGAAATTCTAAATTTATTGACTTAAATTTTATTTCCATTTTATACTGCTTTCGTTCTAAAATTGAATAATTTTGATTTGAATCGTTCAAAAGTTTACAATGTTCTTGCAAAGAATTAAGAACAGGGTTAGTCTTTAGGTTTATTTATATATAATTATATTATTTATATTATTTATATATTATTTATTTATTCATGGTAAGCAAATAT
>JAAAKG020136895.1:0-13059 GCA_010014905.2 Druon quercuslanigerum
AGTTGAGCATTCTTAAAAAGGTAATCAAAGCTCACAACACTGTGTCCTACGACGCAGCGTGTGTAGTAGCTGGTGCGATTCCAATCGATCTTGTGCTGGAGGAACGCTTGGAAATAGACAGTCTACGAAGAGGTCAAGAAAGGAACTGGATCAGTCTCTGGAAGAAACAGGACTGAGAGAATTCGCTATAAACGCGGATGAAGCTAACGCTGCTGCTAGGCTAATCGAGGATGAGATAAGGAATATACTTACAAGCGATCCATCAAAAAGAATATCTCAAGATAGAAAAAACAATGTAATGGAACTTGTAAGCAACCTAACAAAAACTATCTCCGATATGGCTATTAAGAACACATATTTGGCTGGTCTAATGGAGGACATGAGTGTAGAGAGAGAACAGGTCAATCAAAAACTTGATCGACTAATGTCAGGAGGTGAAAAACTCGCATGCAAACCTTTGCACAGGTGGTGGGATCGACCCCTAAAGAATCAATCCCAACAATAACGGGAAGGCCTAGGAAGATTCCGCAACTTGCACAAGTCGCGGTTATCAAATCAGCTGATGACAAGAAGGAATCTAGCGAGGAAACCAAAAAGAAGGTTATGGGTTTAATTAATCCAGGGACTGATAAACTAAGAATAAAAGGGCTGAGATTAAGAAGAGATGGAGGAGTCGTGATTGAAGCGGCTACAGCGACAGATTTAAATAAAATATTGGACAATAAAGCGTTACAAGATGAAGGATATACAATTACCAGATCGGGTTCGCTGAACCCCAAGCTGGTCATTTTCGATGTCCCGAGAATGATGAAAGAAGAGGAAGTGGTTCGAAGTATATGGGAACAGAACGAGGATTCACTTATAGGTGTTACGAAGGAGGAATTTAAAGCGAACTTTAAGCCACGCTTTATGATAGGCAGAAGAAGGGAGGATCTTACCAACTGGGTTGTTGAGGTATCACCCAAGATCCGTTCCTTATTAAGAAGAGAGGAGAACACCAGAATCTATGTAGGCTTCCAAGCCTGCAGAGTCCAAGATTTTATGGGGGTGACGAAATGCTTTAAATGTCAGCAGTATGGACATATACAAATGTTCTGTAATGACGAGGATAGAACATGTGCATATTGTGCTAAGACGGGACATACAGGGGAGGATTGCCCTGATTAGAAAGACAAAAAAGAAGCCACATGTCCGGCCTGTAAGAGAGCAAAAAAGAACTTTCGAAATGCTGGAGGAGATAACAAAGGCCCGGCATATCAGCTGGCCTTGGATCGAATGATCCAACGCACTAATTATGGCACATAATAACAAAAGTAAAGGTGCAGGTGGTCTTCGTATTCTACAGCTTAACGGAGGAAGAGGTAAGAAGGTGAGCTCGGAAGTGAGAAGTTTCATAGATGACTGTTCAATTGATGCACTGATGCTCCAGGAACCATATTATATAGCCGGAAAAGCAGCTAGTTTCGGGCTGGGATCGCAAATAATAACTAGCGGAACCAAAGCGCCATGGTCCTCAATTGTAATTTTTAACAGCGAATTAACAGTCATGAAACTCGATCACTTAAGCTGTGAGCATGTTGTGTGTGTCCAAATAGAAAAGGGTTTGCTATCAATGTACCTGGTCAGTGCCTACTTCCAGTTCTCACATGATATTGATCCATATTTACAACGTTTAAGAGAAATCCTAATAACACTTAAAGGGAAGAAAATTATTCTGGGTCTCGACGCAAATGCGGAATCACCGATGTGGTTCTCGAAGGGCGCAAATAAAAGGGGAAAAAAATTGGAGGATTTCATCATGGAGATGGGTCTTCTAGTGATAAACGAACGAAGTTCATATTATACCTTCTCAGGCCTACAGGGAGAAAGCAACATCGATGTTACCATTGGTACAGAATCAATCTCAAATTTCGTATCAAAGTGGGAGGTAAAGGAAGGTTGGACCTCAAGCGAACATAATGTTATTATGATCGAAATGGAGGTTCCAAAATACACCAAAAGAGAAAGAGAAAAACTACTCATCCCCAGGTATTCGATCGAAAAGGCAAATTGGGAGATTTTTAATTACAAAATCCAGTCATTAATGGAAGGTTTTAAGATGATGGAGGAACTGGATGATAAACTCGATATCATAAAGTTGGCTTGTGGAATGCGGGAAGCATTACTTGAGGCCTCTAGATCATCCATGCCTCTTAAAGGTAAAAGACGAATTGGTACCAAATGGTGGAGACCGGATTTGACAGTTCTCAAAAAACAGGTCTATCGAGCACGTAGAAAATCACAGAAGGCAAAGAAACGCAAAACAGGAGACTACCAAGACCTACGGGCGCAATATTACAAAAATAAAAAGACCTATGATAATAAGATAGACCAAACACGTAAAGAGAGCTGGAGAGAATACGTGACGAAAGTCTCAACAGATCCCTGGGGGTTTGCATACAAATTGGCGTGTCAGAAACTTAGAGTCCAGACGGTGATAAGTTCTATCCAAAAATGCACAGGACCAACAAATGATTGGAAAGAAACAGCAGATGCTCTGCTGGATGATTTCTTCCCAAAGGATGATGCATTCGATGATGACCTGGAACAAGAACAAACTAGGAACGAAATGAGTAATCCAGGAACTGTAGAACGAGAGGAGCCTTCGTTCACAGAAACGGAAATACTAAAGGTCATCAAAAAGATGAAAATAAATAAAGCTCCAGGATGGGACTCAGTCTAAGTTCAGGTGGTTAAACAGGCCTTCAGGTACATCAAGCATAGTCTCGTCTGTCTCTTCAACGGCTGCCTTAGGTTTGGAATAATTCCAAACGAATGGAAGAGATCGTGTGTTGTCACACTCATTAAGTCCCCTGAAAAGGACCCTATGAGTAATAATTCATATAGGCCAATATGTCTGCTGCCGGTAGTAGGTAAAGTTTTGGAAGGATTAATACTAACAAGAACTAGCTTAAAAATTGATAAATTTTTATCGAACTCACAGTTCGGGTTTAGAAATGGAAAATCTACTGAAGATGCAGTACGGGATGTCCTGAAAAACTTAGAATCTAGTCAAGCTAGATATCAAATTGGCATATTTCTGGATATAAAGGGAGCTTTTAATAACTCATGGTGGCCGGATATAATTAAAGCCTTTAAGAGGGCTGGCTGCTCGAGAGAAATAGTGGGACTCATACAGGACTACCTAAGTAATAGAGTAGTCATAATTCGAACTAAGACAGGCCAAGTGACCCGAGAAATTGATAGAGGTTGTCCACAAGGTTCCTTAGTCGGTCCAACTATGTGGAATATCGTATTTGACGGTCTCCTACGTAAGCTGGGAGATGCCGGTTTTAAGGTAACAGCCTATGCTGATGATAAAGCTATTATCATCGAAGGGGACACGAGAAATGCTCTAGAAGAAAAAGGACAACGAGCTATTAATATGGTAGATAGATGGTGCGAGGCTCATAAGATGGAACTGTCGGGTGAGAAGACAGTCATTCCTGTAGGAGTGTAACTGATGCCCGTAAATCTCGTAAGAGAACTCTGCTAAGCTAATTTTTCCATGCTCGGGGCGACTCCCTAGTGATTCTCGATGGATAGTAGAACATTGGATTTAGAAAACTAGAGATATAATTTCAAAGATTAAATAGTTAGGTAAAGTAAGTTGTTGTTAAGTAAATTAGTGAATACCAAAGAGTCCATATCATAACCAGGTTAAATAGTATACGAATTAGAGTAAAATTAGTAATAATGATCATAAGTAAAAATCCGCTGTTATATCGAAAGATCTGGAACGGCGGATAGCAACAATGTAATATCATTGTTAAAATTAAGGTAAATCCCACTGTCCCTATCTACCTATCTTGCGAAACCACTGATATCGACGAGGGAAGTCCCTAGTTTACTAGGGACGGTACCTGTCGGGTGGACCGAATCCGTGCGTCCTCGTCGTGCAAGGTGGGCAATAGTTTTACCCTTGTCCTTTGGATGAAGGGGGAACTGGCCGAATCGGATTAAGGTTTTAGTGCGCTACCGTGACTGTAACACTCTCGGACTGGCCCAAAGGTCGAAGTGCCTGCGGAGTGACGCAAAGCACGCAGACGTAATGGAAAATGGCCAGTCGAGAAGAATTGTTTGAACGAGCCTCGTATTGAGGGCGTTCATACGCGTAGCCTACGAGGCGGCGAACAATTCTTTTCAAATAGAGTTGTGGTGCAGTTGTGGCCTCTGGCGTAGTGGCTTTCTGCCTGCTTCGTTGACTCGTGGTGCCATCGAAATGGGTGGGAAGACACTAGAAGAATCAACCTCCAAGTGGACCCTGCTGGTAACGCTTACGTGTCCTCTTTTGTGCATGTAAGCGGCTGAGATTCTTCCCTTTTTAGGCGCCTTGGTCTTCTTGGTTTGAACAAGTCTCGCATTGAGGGCCTTAACTGGCGTAGCCTTGCGAGACGGCGAATAATTTTTCTATAACCGTTTCCTGGCGAACGGAAGAGCTGGTAGGAGATTTGTACGCATTCCCCCGAGCGATCGGGCGCGGATTAAACATCGGGAGTATAGGCCTTAAGGCCCCAGGTATCCCAAATCGCTTTGCGATTAATGCGACAAGCACTGTCCCTATCTACTTCCGTGTGGGGATGCTACACCCCCATCGGACGCCTCCCTGGGTAGCGGATAGGGGAATAGCCTCCCAGATATGGGAGGTACCGAGGAAACTTGGGGCGGACAAAATGTAGCTAGGGGAAGGAACTCCGAAGAATAAACCAAAAATGGACGACAAGGTTTTGAAACAATTACCCCAGGGAGGTAGTAATCCTCCCGTCGGTTCCGACCGGGTGCAAGCCCTGGTGGCCGACGCTGGCTCCATGGATTCTGGGGAGAGCCAACAAAACAAAGTGCAAATGGAAGTAGAACCATCAGGGGATAAGCAGACGGCAAAGAGATCTAGAAAGGATCTAGATCAATCGCTTGAGGAGGCAAGTATGAGGGACTTCGCTATCAATGCAGATGAGTCGAACTTTGCTGCTAAATTGATAGAAGAAGAAATAAGGGGTATACTAACTAATGACCCGTCAAAAAAGATGTCACTAAATAGAATAAACGAGGTGATGAGATTGGTAAATAACCTTACCAAAACAATTACGGACATGGCTGTTAAGAATGCGTACCTTGCTGGTATGATGGAGGGGATGAATTGTGAAAGAGAGCAGATAAGTCAAAAACTGGACAAACTGTTAGAAGAAGGAGAGGTGAAGAAGGCCCAAACGTTTGCACAGGTCGTTGGGTCAACCCCAAAAAGGTTAATCCCAGCTCTTACAAGCCACACAGGTAAGCAGAAGAGGATCCCCGAACTCGCTCAAGTGGCAATAATCAAACCGCCAGAGGAAAATAAAGATGAAAGAAGCGAAGACACTAAAAAGAAGGTTATGGAATTGATTGATCCGGGTTTGAGCAAATTTAAAATTAATGGACTAAGGCTAAGAAGAGACGGAGGATTAGTGATCGAGGCTGCAACAGCTGAAGATCTAAAAAAGATTGTGGACAGTCAATCATTAAAGGACATGGGGTACTCGATAACCAGATCGGGGTCTTTGAACCCTAAGCTGGTAATATTTGATGTGCCTCGCTCAATGACAAGTGAGGAAGTCGTTCACAACATATACGACCAAAACGAAGACCTGCTGCTTGGAGTCACAAGGGAGGATTTCAAAGCGAACTTCCAACCTCGTTTCATGATAGGAAGGAGAAGAGAAGACCTTACTAACTGGGTGGCCGAAGTGTCGCCAAAAGTTAGGTCAATATTAAGGAAAGAAGAAAATGTAAGAATTTACGTGGGCTTTCAAGCATGTAGGGTTCAAGACTTTTTAGGAGTTACGAAATGTTTTAAGTGCCAGCAGTACGGACACATACAGAAATTATGTACGGATAAGGAAAGGACATGCGGATATTGTGCTAAAACAGGACACGTTGGCGAGGATTGCCCGGATAGAAAAGCCAACAAAGAAGCAACATGCCCAGCTTGCAAAAAAGCTAAGAAGAATTACCATCATGCAGGGGGTGATAAGAACTGCCCGGCGTATCAGCTGGCCCTGGACAGACTAATACAAAGAACAAATTATGGGATCTAAAAAAGATAGACGTACAAGTAGCCTTAGAATATTACAACTAAACGGAGGTCGGGGTAAAAAGATAAGTTCGGAGCTCAGGAGCTATATAGATGATGAAGGTATAGATGCTCTGATGCTACAGGAGCCATATAGTTTTGGAGGCAAAGTCAGCAGCTTCGGAATGGGCTCCCAAATTATAACTGGGGGTAGAATGGGCACGGAGCCATGGGCAGCAATCATATTGTTTAACAACGACATAACTGTGATGAAACTAGATCACCTTAGTTGCGAACATATGGTGTGTGTTCAAATAGAGAAGGGGTCACTTTCGATCTACCTGGTGTGTGCTTATTTCCAATTCTCGGACGATATCGACCTATATATTGAACGGATCAGAGAAGTCCTAATATCTCTTAAAGGCAAGAAGGTCATGAATGGTTTCGGTTTCGGGTATGAATGGGGAGAGTAACATAGATGTTACTCTTACCACAGAGACGGCAATAAAGGTGTTGCAGAAATGGGAAGTCAAGGTGGGCTGGACCTCTAGCGACCATAATGTCATTATGATCGAACTGGAGGTTCCAGAGCATACAAGAAGAGAAAAAGAAAATTTAGTGATCTCAAGATACATCATAGAAAAAGCAAACTGGGAGAAGTTCGATAGCATCCTTCACACCATCAGTGCTGGTCTAGATAGGGAGGAATGTTTAAATGGATACGAGGTAGTCAAAACAGCTCGAGAAATTAGAGAAATCCTAACAAAGGTGTCTAATGCTGCCATACCTAGAAAAGGAAGAAGGAAGTTGGGTACGAAATGGTGGAAGCCTGAATTAACACACATGAAAAAACAGGTGTATGGCGCACGAAGAAAGGCCCAAAGATCCAAGAAAGCACGAACAAGTTAATACCATAAACTGCATTCAGAGTACTATAGAATCAAACATACCTATGATATGAAACTGAACCAAACCAAAATCGAAAGCTGGAGGGAATACGTAACGAACGCCTCTACAGATCCCTGGGGCTTTGCATATAAGCTGGCCTGTCAGAGGCTTAGGGTCCGTTCGGTGATTAGCTCGATACAAAGCAATGAAGGCCCAACTATTCATTGGGAGGGAACGGCTAATGCTCTACTGGACAGTTTTTTCCCTGTGGATGACCCTGAAGATGACGATTTTGAGCAAGACATACGTAGAAACGATATGTATGAAAAGGGCACAGAAGAACGAGAGGAGCCTCCGTTTACTTCCCGAGAAATTGAGTTGGTAATAAGGAAGATGAAAATAAAGAAAGCGCCTGGCTGGGACTCAATAGAGGTTTTGGTTGTTAGGAACTCATATAAACATCTAGAGTCTAAATTGATAAACCTGTTCAACGGCTGTCTTAAGTTCGGAATCATACCTAGGGAATGGAAGAAAGCGTGTGTGGTGACGCTATTAAAAACACCAGACAAGGATCCAATGAGAACAAATTCATATAGACCGATATGCCTATTACCCGTTTTGGGTAAGGTTCTAGAAGGACTAATGCTAAACAGACTAAAACCAGTGATCGAGAGGAGCCTTTCTGACACGCAGTATGGTTTCAGAAGTGGGAAATTCACTGAAGATGCCATAAGAAAACTGCTTGAGGATATTGGACAGAGCGAATCGAGATATGTCGTTGGCATATTCCTTGATATCAAGGGAGCCTTCAACAATTTGTGGTGGCCCGATATAATTCAAGGAATGAAGGAGGCCAGTTGTTCAGCGAAAATGGTAAGTCTTATACAAGATTATCTAAGGAATCGATACGTAATAATGCGCAGAAATACAGGACAGGTTATAAGAAAGGTTAACAAAGGCTGCCCTCAAGGATCAATGGTGGGTCCGCTCATGTGGAACACAGTTTTTAATGGCCTGCTACAAAAACTGGAATCAAGAGGGTATAAGGTCACAGCATATGCGGATGATGGAGCTATCATCATAGAAGGTAACACAAGAAACTCCTTACAAGAAAGAGGCCAAATAGCAATAAACTTAGTAGAAAATTGGTGTGCAGCCCACAAAATGGAGCTGTCCGCAGAGAAGACTGTCATGATGATGTTGAAGGGAGCCCTTAATATGGTGAGACCCCCAGAAATATTTTTGGCAGGTAATCAGGTAAAAGCAGTGCAAGAATTCCAATACCTTGGCATAACCATCGAGAGCGGAATAACAGGGGTAAAGATTGGAAAGCACATAAGTAAAATTGCGGAAAAGTGTAAAAATCTATTTAATGGCTTGAGAAGAATCGCTAAAAAATAATGGGGCCTGGGCTTTAGGGCTCTGAGAACAATATATAAAGGTCTCTTTGTTGCGATAGTCACTTATGGCATAGCAGCGTGGGGACATATGCCGAATTCACGACATTGGAGAACATTAAAACTGGTACAAAGGCATGCTCTGATAGGGGTCACTAGAGCCTACAGGACAGTCTCAACGGAGGCAGTGCAAGTCATCGCTGGTGTGCTTCCCATAAAATTTGAAGCAGAAAGAAGAATACGAGCCTACTACATAAGGAAAGGAATAGACTTTAACATTGGGGATTGGTCCTATCGACAATCACAAGAGAGCGGTGACACACCTGGCCGAAACAAAGAAGCCCAAAAAGAGGCTATGAGAAAGGTAATGAAGGACATTTTGGATAGATGGCAAATGGAATGGGAGACCTCTGAGAAGGGTAGAGCGACATATAAGTTTTTCCCGAACGTTACAGAAAGACTTAGAAGACACTGGATCAAGACCAACCACTATACGAGTCAAATTCTAACAGGACACGGAAATTTTAAAGCGAAACTAGCATCAATGAAGCTAAAAGATACCGGACAATGTAAATGTGGTGAACTGGATACACATGAGCACCTAATCCTGCATTGCCACAGATGGGACGTAAAAAGAAGCATCTATGCTACCTTCCTGGAAAACAAGGGTATGTCTCTGAATATCTGCGCAAGTCTAACAGAAGAGGAAGTCGACGGAGAACTGGAACAATTTGCTGCTAAGACATTTAAAAAGAAAGAAGAAGAGGACAATAGAAGGGGACAATAAAACATCAGAATTAAATGTACAGAAAAAGATATGACGGACTGTCACAAGACAAGGACTTGAAACTACTACTCGGCTCGAAAGGTCGGGAGAGGGAGGGTGCCGAGGAGCCGGCGGCTCCCCCAAGCAGATGGTCGTGCCTTCTGGGAGGAGGGTCCGCCGGGGCGGTTGAATACCCCCTTTCTCTCAACCCTAGAGCCTTTGAGAATAAGATTATAAATTTTTTTTTGTAACCCCATCGCCGGCTTAAGAGGAGAACATAGCTCCATGGAAGTGCGTGTCACGGAAATGGATGCGAGTCGTAAGGCAAAAGAAGGACTTGAAGGAGTAACATCCTTTAAAGTCGCGCCACGGCGGCAGAGCCAGGAGAATCTTCTCCTGGGCGGGAGCCTCCACGCGGCTTTCCCCGAGTACACTCCTTCGGGAGTGTAGCTGATGCCCGTAAATCTCATTAGGAGAACTCTGTTAAGCTAATTTTTCCAAGCTCGCGGCGACTCCCTCGTGGTTTTGCTACATGGTAGAAAATAGAACTAAGTTAAAAAATGTTACAATAGAAATAGAGTAAATAAAGCAGAGAAATGTAAGTTGTTGTTAAATAAAAAGTTTTTTGAGTATTCATGTTAGAGACCAAAACAAATAACCGGAAAAAAGTTTGATATAATTAAAAGTAAAGGCAGTTAATTAATAAATAAAGTGCATAATCCGCTGGTACATCGGAAGATAAGGAACAGCGGAAGATAGCAATAACTATAAATTGTTAAAAAATAAGGTAAATTCACACTGTCCCTATCTACTATCTAGCGAAACCACTGATATCAACGAGGGAAGTCCCTAGTTTTACTAGGGACAGTACCTGTCGGGTAGACCGAATCCGTACGTCCTCGTTCGTGCTGGGTGGGCAACACTTTTACCCTTGTCCTTTGGATGAAGGGAGAACTGGCCGAATCGGATTAAGGTTTTAGTGCGCTACCGTGACTGTCACACTCTCGGACTGGCCCAAAGGTCGAAGTGCCTGCGGAGTGACGCAAAGCACGCAGACGTAATGGAAAATGGCCAGTCGAGAAGAATTGTTTGAACGAGCCTCGTATTGAGGGCGTTCATACGCGTAGCCTACGAGGCTACGGCACGTTGACACGTGGTGCCATCGAAATGGGTGAGAAGACACTAGAAGAATCAACCTCCAAGTGGACCCTGCTGGTAACGCTTACGTGTCCTCTTTTGTGCATGTAAGCGGCTGAGATTCTTCCCTTTTTAGGCGCCTTGGTCTTCTTGGTTCGAACAAGTCTCGCATTGAGGGCCTTAACTTGCGTAGCCTTGCGAGACGGCGAATAATTTTTCTATTACCGTTTTCTGGCGAACGGAAGAGCTGGTAGGAGATTTGTACGCATTCCCCCGATCGATCGGGCGCATATTAAACATCGTTCGAGACGACGTGGCGAACGGACGTGTTGCTGGTCGCTCCCGCTTCACAGGACGGAGGATCCTGCAACGAAAAAGCCGCCCGACAGAAATAGCACGAAACTTGATACCAGAACCGACAACAATTCTGTAAATGTTGTTAACGAGCCAATGCAGCCCGTTGCGGGGTGTAGCAGGGAGGGTAGTTCTACTGCCCCCCTTCCCCTCATGAACAGATACTCGCTGCTAGACACGGATATGTCGCAGACTCTGACAGATAAAAAAGTCAGAACAAAAGATAAGCGTTCTGGAGGGGTTGCTGAGTGCTCTCAACCCCCGGAGACTGAGGCGCCCCCTTTGGCCCCTAGGGCCAAATTGCGTGCGCAACTGGTCGTCAGTGATGTTTTGAGCACCCAGAAACCCATTCCGACCCCCCCCCCCAGAGGCGAGGGGGGGGGGCAAACCAAAATTTTTTGGTGCCCCCTCTAGAAATGACCCTAGAGGCTGTGGCTTCCGTGAGTGGAGAATTTTCTCCCGCGGCATCCGCAGCGCCCGGCAACCGCTCTGAAGTTGCCGCGAGACGAGCGCCGAAGGCTTCGGTACCCTCCACCGCGCCGGTGAAGGCGACGATCTGCCGGCACAGGGAAGCCCGTTTCTGGCTCGCTGGAGCGTGCTGACTCCGGAGCGCGCGTGTCGTGGTTCGACATGGTCGAGGCCGATAACGCGTTGTCTCTTGAGCCCGCGGATGGGTCCGTTGCCCCCGCCGGCGTTAAGGGCCCCGCGGCCTTGACCGGGGCTACGGCTTCGGCCGCTGCCGGACGGGTCGTGCTCAGCGACATGGAGGTTTGCTCCGCGGAGGATTCTTTAACTCCTCCGCCCACACGTAAGCGCCTGCGGCCTAGAAAGGGGGGCCGACGGGGCACCGCCTCTTCGACACCGCCCTCCCCTACCTCTGACGACGATTTCCCGATGCTAACGAGGGGGAAGAGGAGGCAGCTCGAGGCTTCTCATAACCTTCCCTCACGGGAGACGGGGTCTTCTTTGGCGCCGGCGTCGACTCCGGCGCCGACCCCGGCGCCGTGTCCCGCGTTGACCGTGCCGACTTCTGAGGCCTCGCTGGAGAGCCTCAGGGAAAAGGCTATGAACATAGAGCGTGAGATGGCCGCCTTTTGCCTTGATGATACTAAAAGGATCAACAAGGCACAAATGGCGGTCATCACGGGCAAGTTCAGGAAGATGCAATCCGTCGTCGGCGCTTTCCTAATCCGCAACGCGCACCTAGAGGGCCGACTCCGGGAGGCACAAGAAAAGAAAGGAGCGTCACTGCCAGCCGCCGCGGGGATGGCGGGCGACCGCTCGATGGGTAGTACGCCTAGTACGTACGAAAAAAAAACAGCAGAAAAGCCGAAAACTTCGAGCGGTCACATCAGCGCTGCATCCTACGCGGCATCGGCTCGAGTGATAACCACTGGAGCTGCTGCCGCGTCGGGAGCGGTGCCTCGACCAACTGCTCCAATCCCTGCAAAGCGGGTAGGTGTCGCTCAGCCCCCAGGGAGTGGCCCTCTGGCGCAGCAGGCTTCTGGCGGCGGTGATCTTACGGGATTCACCGTCGTCCAAAAGCGTGGTCGAAGCAATCGCAGACGCGGAGCCGCGGGGGCGAGCGCCGAAGCGGACGCTTATGGCGATCGGATGCCTGCTAATACACGCGACTCGACCCAGAAACCTCCCGCTCCCGCGCGCGCTGCTCCGCGTCGCCCGCCTCTCCCAGCCGTTGTCCTGAGGCCCCTGGCTGATAGTCAGGACGCCGGGACGGCCGACAGCGAAAAAACGAAGAAGGCTTTAATGGGGGCCTTGGATCCCGTGAGGGACGGTATCCGTGTCTGTGGGGTTAAAAAGATGAGGAATGGCGCCGTGCTGGTGGAAGCTACCAGCCAGGCAGATATTCTAAAGATTCTTAATAACCCCACACTCACGGAGAGGGGCCTGCAGGCCTCTCTTCCTGCTCCTCTGCATCCATAGGTCATAATTTATAACATCTCTGCCGAGAGTAGCGGGGCGGAGATAGCCGCGGCGATCCATTCGCTGAATGGCGACCTCTTCGAAGGCCTGTCCCCCGCGGAGTTTGAACAAAAATTCAGACTCCGCTATAGGGCCGGCCCGAGGAGGTCCGACACAGTGCATTGGGTCGCCTCGGTCTCCCCCTCGCTTCACAAGGCTATATGTAGGAGGGGACACCTCTTTGTGGGGTGGCGGCGCTGCGCCGTCCGCTCCGTTACTAGGATCACCAGGTGCTATCGGTGTCAAGCATACGGCCATGTTGCCAAGCACTTCCAAGAGACACAAGAGACCTGTGGGCATTGTGCGGCGAAGGGGCACAAAATAACATCGTGCCCCAAGAAAGAGGCTGGTGTCCGGCCTGCCTGTGCGGCTTGTAGGCGCCAGGGTAAAAAAGGGGACCACGACATACTTAGTAAGTCGTGCCCCGCTTACCAGTCGGCCTTGGGTCG
>JAAAKG020136896.1:0-13059 GCA_010014905.2 Druon quercuslanigerum
TCGGCACGGTTGTTAACACCTTGACTTGGGGTTCTAAGTGTGTTTGGTCCGCGGGGCCTATTTTATTTCAGCCCTACACTCTGTTTCCAGTGAACATTCCCCTATCCGCCACCCGGGGACGCGCCAATTAGGGGTATCACCTCCCCTCTACCAAAGACAACTGTGGTGGTACTTGGTACCACCAAGACTTAACAGTCTACTGATGTCACTTTGAAGCCTGGTTTGATTAGTAGTCCAACTACATCTATTTTCTCTTTCCCCCTGGTAGTTATTGCAATATGCAGGGACTCTTAAAAGCACATATTTTATCGCATTTGTGGGCGAAGTCCTTATTGATCACGTCTTTTCCCTAAACGCTACAGTTTTTGGCCGTCACAGCCTGTCCTTCCTAATTTTGAATAATACCCGTGGCCAGCAGACCAAGACTGTGTATATACACGTGCTTTGGCTGGACGACAACCGATTAGAGCAATGCAAGCATTTTTGGCCCTGGAAGCCATTTAGTCTACGAAGAAGGCAGTCCACTACGTTGTACCACATGAGGTGTTATAGGAAAATCCCCTCTTACTCTACCTTTGAGATTTGTGCTCCCCCACACGGCATAGTTGCTGTTTGCATCAAAGCCAACAACATAGAAATTTTATTGTCGTAGCAGTGATGAATTAGAACTTAGACCTCTCTAGGAGTTGCGGGCCGCCTAAAGTCGCCCGGAAAATGAGGCGAGTTGACGTAAACATTCATACCCCTGACGACTGTAAATGCCCTTGGTGCTTTTCCTTGTAGCCCCTTAAATATGGAGTCATACTCTCCGTAGCCAGTAATTATTTCCCTGAATAACCAGTTTTAAATTTATCTACATAATTATGATTCCCGTCTCAGCCATTGTTAGACTAATTTGTGACGTCTCTTAGAGTCCTTTCTTGTCTTGTCCTTAGACCAGGCAGAAGGAGTTTCTCTAGATGATATTGTGGTATTTAAGGCCGCGTGTGAGGATCCTTGTCTGCTGTTCGAAAGCAACGATATGCGGGCTCTTCGTTACTTGACACTGCTACAATTTTTCTTCTTTACACGAAGCCCTGTACCCAGAGCTAACATGGCGATAACACTATGGCTTGGAAGGATTAGAACTCGCGCTCTCGCCATTCCAGGGAGCTTCGCTATGACCGCCTGGAAGAATCGCTCCTTAATTTAGGTTTCGCTAACTAGTTAAAGCCAGTTTCCAAGAAAAGCCGCACTTTGCGACGCAGTCCCTTAGATTCACCATCTCCAGGTCTATAGTACGATTTGGTTCTTAAGCTCTCCCGCCAGCTTTTACGGTCACGTGATCCTTACGATTTGACTAATTATTAAATCATTTACTACATCATACGTGCTATAACTATTACTGATTGCAATGACTTCATTCTTCGAACACCTTCGTCCTCCTGGCGCACGTAAACCAGAGAAAGCTAACATGATATACCTTGTTAGGTTGCCTTATGCCAGGCGCACCATAATTAAGTTTTTTAATTTCGAAACAAAATAGAAACAGTTTCATAGAAAAGAGCTTCAAGGCAAAAAAAGAAAATAATACTTAGAATGCGAATGCAAAAAAATATACCAAAATATTCAACCGATTGGCCGTAAAATCTGCCTTTGAAAAACCGGATCCAAATAAGTCACGTTGCAAATTTCAATACTCTGCAGAGTGTCTATCCAATTTTAAGATTAAAAAAAGCTTGCGGTTTCTCTGTGAGAAGTTTACCCACAAAAGGCGAACATGTCTGAATACCTTCCAACTCTTCTCACAATATTGCCAGAGAGGATTCATCATATACCAAATTACGATTGTCTACTTTAAGAAAAATGTAATCATCTATTTCCTTTTGCAGGGTTAAGTTCGCAGTACCAGAACTTCTTATTTTTCTAAAAGACATCATTTAGCAGAAAGGACAAATCCTGCTGCCAGACCTCATTCAACGCCCAAGCTTCCTCCACTTACCCTGCTTGCTCTTCGACGCAGGTCCAGGTCTTCTCTTGCCAAGCTTTCCGAAATTCAAAAACAAATTTCCTGACGATAAACAAATTCGAGTGAATGTACCATATAATACTCTTGTGCCTTTGACACACAAAGAAGAAAATTGTTTTAAAATATTCACTGATAAAGTCTTTGCAATATTAGAGGGTATCTAGACATCTTAGTTGATTATTTGTAAAAGATATCCCTTTGAATTTTGGGTGAATATAAACATGTACAACGGCGAGGTTCTAGACATGATCCGCGAAGAAGGCGATGAACCTCCTATTAACAACCCTCATACTATTTCTCCATTCCCAGTCCAAGATGTCTCGATCTCAAAAGCTGTGCTTTGACAAATCTCCATTCTGTCTCATGAAGTATTGTGCACGCAGCATAAAATTGTACTGTATGCACGACACGATGAGAAAACTACAGTTAAAACAGGTCAGGTAAACATGCATGACATCGTGTCGTAGCTGTGCTCGGCTGTCGGTTTTACACTTTTCATTTTTATTTGCAAAACTGTGAACCATTATATTTGTCCTAATATAAATGTTTAAAAATCGCGGCCTTGCAGAATTTTCGAAGTTTCTCGTAATTACACTACTGAAAAAAAGAAAAATGTCATATTGATGTTGCCTTAAAGTTTGGTCTCTGGGATTAAATAATTCGTTGAATTAAAATAATAAGAGAAAATCCCAAAACGTAAGTTAAGAAATATGTATAGGAAAACACAGGTATTACAAAAATATTTTGCTTTGGAAAAGGGATGTTCACAGGTGTCAGGAATTAAAAAAATCGGAGTACGATGTCGTCAAAAACTAAAACAGCAGAATGGTGGAGTATGTATGAAAAAACGCAATATGTTCGGTTTGAAATCATAAGCGTTCATCTGTATAAGAATTGGCTAATTTTTTAATTTTAAATTTTCCATATTGTATTACATAAGTACGTGTAAGTGAGTTTGTTGCATCGAACAGTCGACGGCAGCTGCTTCCAACTGGTTTGCGTTAGCAGGATTTTGTATATTGTTTATTTTTCGTCTATCCCAAAAGTCTTATGAACTCGTAATGAACGAATTCACCAGCCTGCTTACAAAACAAATCAAAACCTTACTCTACATTAAAAAATTCAAGTGATTCTGCAATAAATATGAATTTTGAGAGTTCTGGACACATAAATAAATCTTACAATTTTGTACAATTTTGTCCGTGGCTATGAAAGCTGCGACGAATAGTAAAAGCGGCACTGGCTGACTCAGCGCAGGCTCATGATTCTATTCATCATTATTTTCTCTCTTGCTTTTAATTAGTAAGAAATTTACTGATTACATCAGTTTCTTAAATTTTGACTGATAAATCAATCATTTCATAATATTTACTAATGTAATTGGTGAAAATTTTACTAATTAATCTGTTTATTAATTTTGAAGTGATGAATCAGTCATTTCGTAATATTAACTAATCTAAATAGTAATAAAAACGCCAATAGAGCATAACATAATTAAATCACGCCATCGTTCACAATAAGAATAATTTATTATTTAGTGACATTGAAAGTGCCAGTTGAAAAAAAACTTCATACAAATAAAGTTTTTGTTGGTTTTGAAACCTAATAAAATAGACCGAAAAAAATACATTAAAAGTGAGCTTACTTAATAAAAGAATATATTTTTTAAATCCCACTATGAATAGCGTTTGAGTAGAGCGCCACCTAAATGTGGGGACCCATTCACAACAAGAATGAGACCTATTAGGTGTCAATTCTAATTTTAGGAATTGATAAAAGAATCGGCCCACATTTAAAATGAGAATAAAAAAGGTTTATTTGATTAGTAGACTGTATTTACATGATTTGGAATGGAGGATTATTTACAATAAAAGATTGCATTGTTATACGGTTGTGCTGTGAGAGAGATGTTCTCTTGAGGAGAGATAATGAAAATCTGTCTAACAATAACACTGACCCAATGTCTCTGGGCCATGTAAATTTGGCATAGAAACCCCACGAAGGCGATGCTCGGTATCTAACGGTCCGTGGCCCAGAGTCGTCTGGTTATTCAAAGAGTACCATAAAATATAATAAAAAATGTAGACACCTAAGTGTAACTAGACGGATTAAAGTGGTAAAAGTTTCCAAAATCATCTTAAGTCTAAGTCGGACCTGTTGTAAATAAAAATAAACAATGAAATTGCAATACTTAACATTTTGTTGGTAATAAAATTATTATAGAAAAGTGCTTCTTTAAAATACCATACGAAGATTAAAAGTTTTCCCTTTCGTATAAAATTCTTGGAAATATAAAAATTGTTCAGGACTGAACAAGATCTGTCAAGCATCGTCAAAGTATCGAAATATGTACAATGCGGTACACTCAGGGAAGACAAACATCTGCAAGCTTTGAATGAATTAGTAATTTTTATTTAAATAGTTAATTCAGTCAATTTCTACTAATCATCAGCAAGTGAGTTCAAGCTATGGCAATTAGTAGAATTTAAATGGTAATCAGTTATATTTTACTAATTCAAATTTAGAGTTCCTTCTCTACTTTTATCCCCCGATTGTTATAGTTAAATTATGTACTTTTTCCAGGTTTTATATATATTATGTGTGTGTGTGTGTATTATATATAGAATATCTAACATGCTGAATCTGATGCAACACACATAATTTAACATGTATACATATGCGTATATTCATATACAAGCACGGTTTGCCTTCACTTACTTACGTGATACAATATGAAAAAAATCAAGTTAAAAAATTATCCGTTTCACTTTTATTTGAACCGCTATGATTTAGGACCAAACATATTCTTTTTTGCATACTACGCTATTCTACTTTTTTAGTTTTCGATTTTTTTTACTTCCTGACATCTGTGCAGAGGTAATAATCATAATCCTAAAATAAGTGGTTCTGTATGAGAGAGGGTGCTAAGCACTTCTGAGATAACTTTGAGATTTCCGATGTTCTGATTTGGGAAAGCTTGGAGATTTGACTGTAACAAGTAGTTACATTTTAGCGTCATTGTTGTAACAATCTGTTCTATTACGTAAAACTTGTTTTTTATTTTCTTTAAAGTTTTATTAAAATTTAGTTTAGAAAAAATCAAATTAAAAAAATAGAGGGTTCTCGAACAAGACCTACTTTTTTTAACTGCGCGCCAGTCTTAACCTGTCCAAGATTGAACTGTCATATTTGGCGATCGATTAGTCGAAAGTTTTAGGTTGAAGAAGATGGAGCGGAGCACGCTAGAGCAACACATACAAAAAAGCCGATGTGGTCATTTGACAGTTATTGTTTATAAAACATAAACACAAAATCTGTAACTTTGGTTTTAATTAATAAATTCCGACCCAAAAATAATGTGTCTTTTAAAAAGCTTTAAAATATGGCTCTTCAAACAAAAATTGGAGGATTTTTTTTAATTTTGTACTTTATCTGCGAAATGCACGTGGGATTCATAGTAAATTATAATTATAATAATGTTCGAGCGAGCACTTCTTAGTCTTCGTTAAACTTAAAGTTCAAACCAAGCGAATGCAAAATGTGGTAGTTCTATTTTGGACCTAGCGAAAATGGAGCGCAATTTAAAATACTAGCTCTTGTTGGAAAACTCTGTAAATTATATTGATTCTTCTAATAAAACAAGATGTTAAAGATAAAAATAGAGTTAAAAGTTAAAATATTTGATTTTTTATTTAAGCAATTACATATCAGTGATCAAACATATAATAATAGCACGATTCTCCATTTACCCAGTAAAATCACCAGACGGTATTTGACGACAAAAATTACCATAAAATAAAGGAGAATCGATTTTGAAACATATCAAGTAAATAAAGAGCTTAAAATAAAATGCATAACAATTTCTGACGGCGCTGACATTACTTCAGATGTGAACATCAAGGGAGAAGATGTGAATATCAATTTGGACACCCAGAGAACCGTTTAATCTTCTCAAATACGACCTTATAACATTGCCTTAAAATTCTCATCAACATGATGTGCACCCCCGGTGAACGAGTATTGTTAACCCTAATGGCAATTGGTCGATTTTTCCACTTTTTTTTTGCTCTCAAAAAAACATGAGTAATTTTTGATCTCAGAATCTACACGGAGAAAATGGTTACTTGAGGAATTACAGAATTAGTTTCAATGTAAAGGATATGACAAAAAATCCGTAATAATGACAGACCTACGTCATTTTAAATTCTACAGAACTGTTTCTTTGAGAATTAAATATAATGCTTGTGAGAAACGATCAGTGCCGGACCCAAAATTTTCGGTGGACCGAGTTATATTTAACTTTCTTACTTCAAACCTCGGATATTTTCGTGACGTTTGTCACTGAAATGTTGTTGAAATGAAATGTCTGAACTTGCGAGAAATAATTTTTAAATATTCGAAAATTTCTTACACTTGAACACTAGATTTATAAACAATTTCACAATTTGAACTTATTATGACTAATTTCTTCAAAGTTCACATCTTGGGAGGCTCAGAGAAAAAATTCGCATAGTTTTGTAAAAAAAATCGAATATATTGGACAGTTTATAAACTCAAGAATATGTTATTATTTTCTCTTTTTTCCTAATATTTCTAAAAGAGAGGCCAAAAATATTTAGGCTTAGTATTAAATATTTAAAGTCGAAATGTTGTATCTTATACCATATTGCTAAATACAACATACAAAAATTATAAGAAAATGTTTTAAAAATGTATGGTTAAGAATTCCAACATATATACATTGATTCAAAATAGTATAACAATCATTGAACATGATTAAAAAGTAAAGCTTTGAAAAAAAACTTCTGAATTAAGATTTGTCATAACAAATATATACTTTAATGTTCACGAAAACATAAAAACAATTTTGTGAAAAATTCATTTTTTCGATCTTTTTGAATTTTGCATTTTTTACCCTAAAACTAATAATTTTACAATGTGGTAGACGCTAGACCGGAAAATGTCCAGGACTTTTTTAAAGCTGGAAACTGGAAAACGGCAAATTTAGTAGTTAAACCACTGTAAACGTTCGATTGAATCTTTAGAAGCTATTTTAAAGTCTAAAATAATTTAAAGTGAATAGACTCATAATTAAACTCTTTTATTCAATTTCAAATTATACAATTTCAATTATACAATTTCAAATTATATAAGTTCAAATTATTGTTTCAGTTTTAAATATTCCAGTTTAACCCATTACGAATCAAAATTTTTTAATTAAACAAAAGGGATTTTTCAAATATTTAGCAATATCAGGTTGTTAATTTCAAATAAGCAATTATAAATCAAATATTTAAAACTAAACAATTTGAAAGTTAATTGTTTCAAATAGAAACTCTTTAATTGTTACTGAGGGCAAAGTTTACCCTTCTAAGGTAAGAATTTTAATTGTTTTATTTTGTTGAATTTTGAGAATGCAAGTGAAATTTTAAAATTTTCAATTTATAAATAACATCTAAACAATTATTTATTGCAAACGACTTTTAATTAAAATTTTGATTTTAAACGTTTAATTGAAAAATTTTCAAGTTTTAATGTTTCTAATCTGAAATTGCTTCAAAATTATATAATTTTCAAAATTTAAGAATTTATTGATTCAATCTTCCATTTAGATCATGGAAAATGAAAATGTGGACTTATATGTTATTTCATTTTAAATTATTCCATAGAAAGATTTTGAGAGCTTCCATTTTATACGTGTAAAATATTCAGAGTTTAAATGAAAACAAATTCAAGCTTCAGTGTCAATAGTTTATAATTCAAAACTTAGGACAAAAACACGATCAGGAATTTACTAGAAAGAATGAAAAAAATCTTTCACTTTTATTGTGGTATCAATAGATAGATCGATTACTTGCCCCTGGTTTTGGGTAGAAGATTTCATAGATTTCATAGCTTCTGATTATAAGTATAAGTATAATCTTATAATAATAATTTGACGCAGAAAATGAAAATTTTTATCTAAATTTGTGACTGCATATTTTCCAGATCTGCTCAGGACTTTCCATTATTTTCCCGTTTTTTTCAAGATTCACAAGAATCCAGGCAAATTTCCGGATATTCCGGGTCGCTAGACACCCTGATTTTATAATGCCGAATTTCACACTTTTTAATTTTGAAATTGTGAATATAAAAAATTGAATTCTTTTAAAATATTATTTAATTTTAAACGTAATCATAAAAGTTCGTGTATTATATCTTTTAATTTTAAATCTTTAAATGTAAGACGATCTAATTATAAAAGTTTTAATGTAAAGCTATTTAATTTGAAATTTTTATAAGTCGAAATTTACCATTTCCAACATTTTTCATTTGAAAAGCTTTCAATTTTAAACTGTGACTTTTACAAGAAAAATATAATAAGCTTAAACATTTTTGTCCCATGCTGCTTCAGTTACTGTTCAGTATAGCAGGATCCATTTTTAATGTACAAATATTTATTTCTATAGTAATGGGCTTGTAAAATAATTTTTTTTGTAGTATTCGTGTTGAATGAAAGAAAATTTAGTTTACAAATTAATACAGCAATCAATATTATTTCACTCGAACTGAAATATAATTTCCAGTTTCAAAAATATTTTTAATACAAAAAATTAAAATTTTGGGAATTTAAAATGATTTTTAGAAAGTAACGTATCAAGACCTTGAATTAAAAAATTAGTTTAAACCAGTTCCTCTACTTTCCAAAAGGTTTAAGATATGAAATACAATAAATTTTGTATGGAAAGCTCTTGTTAATACATTTAGTTAGTACATTGTGAATTTGATTCGAGTTTTCTATAAATAGAACTGATCCACTTAAGTCACTGTTATTTTTCATTTTTTAACTTTTAATCAATTTTTAAAAATGAAAGAAACACTTTAGTGACTATTCTTTTTAAAAAATTAAAACAAAGAATCAAAGGGTTAACCGCATTATTAAATTCAGATATACATCCATTTTCCACTTTTTTTAATTCCTTTAAATCTCCTCAAAAAACACTGAATTCAATGGATTTTATTTCAATTTTCAATTTTTTAAATTCAATTTGAACACTTTTGAATTCACGTTGAATTATTATGGGTTTTATCAAATTTTTATTCACAAATTTTAATTTACTAATTCTATATGGGTTTCTTATATTTTTCGAGATGAGTAAATCTCAAGAAGAAAAATGGAAAAAATCTGGAATATATAGGTTATTTAAATTTGAAAACAGTTCTTAATCTAATCCCCCTGTCACTTGTATGTACATTTTACTGAAATTGTATAAGTCTACTCCATCCAAGATCACTTTCATACATTACTGACAAAATTAAATCCTTATCTACTATGCGATAACTTTATTTTTATTATGTCAGTAAAATTGTTAGTTTTGTCCAGCAAAGGTTGAGAACAATTTAAAAAAAATTATTTAAAACGTTGAAGCATTTTCCAGCTTCGACGATGTCAAAATCACGATTTATTATACATTTTTGGTTTTCGGAAGTCATCTAATTTACAGAACTCGTTAATGAATCACTTTTCTCAGTAAATTTTTCATTAATGAGATTTCTTGTCAAGAAAATTAAATTAAATGTAGGGAAACACACCCAAATCCTTCCTTATTCCATACTTTCCTATATTGACTCTACATTGTTTTCCTCTGCAGCTGTCTGTACCTGCCTAAAGGGTAGTGTCGTTAATGACCATCGCCCATCCAGGTTAAGAATGAGAAGAGGGGGTGTAGACATTTTGGAATAAATACCCGACACCATGTACAAAACGACAGTAATCGGTTAGCAACCATCCGACACTTATAGAATAAAGACGTTTTTACCAAAGTTATTTCTATCCTCTCCATTTATTTCAACGCCCTACTGACTACAGTTTCAGAAGTGGGATGAAGCTCGCGAGCTTTTGATTTTTCGGGTCGCTGTGTGCATCCGGAATTTGTTTCTCTCATTGCTGTGTGCATTTATTAAATATTTTCTTATGTGAAGCATTTTCTTTGGTGAAACTTTTAAGCTGTGTGCGATTTAGTGAATACCTTTTTCTTAGTGTCAAGTGTGTTCAAAACCCTTTTTTTCGAAATTTGTGTGCTGTGTGCCAAAATTTACTGTTTTTAGTGCAGAACTTTAAATTATGCCTGGAAAAGCTCCCTACAATTATACTTTGGTGCAGTTAAAGGAATTTTTACGGCTCAAAAATCTAGAGACAAGCGGAACAAAAGCCGAATTAATCCAGAGATTGAGCGACTTTGACCCAACTTTTTGGGAAACATTCCCAGAACCGACGGTAAAAGAAGAAATTCAGCAAAGGGTCGACAGTGAATTAGCGGGCCTACCTATTCACAGAACCGAATTTCCGGGAGTCCCACTAGTAACAAACTCGGAATTTATGAATTTTAATGTTGCCGGAAATTACTCAGTTTCATTGGAAACCTCACACATGCAGCGCGAAATGGAACTTTTACGAAGGGAGAAGGAACTTTTAGAAAGAAAAGTGGAGTTTTTAAGGAGATCGTCGCCGACTAGTGCTCGCAGTAGTGATAGTGCGCGGTCAACAAATTCAAACATTAATTTGAAAGGAATCGGTGAATTATTAAATGTCTTTTCAGGCGACGATTCCATCGAAACTTGAGTCAAAAAATTAGAACTAGTGCGCACGAGTTATTCACTTGAAGACCCCGCGGTGAAAATTTTAATTAGTTCGAAATTGAAGGGGCGTGCGCTTCAATGGTTCCATTCGAAACCAGAGCACATCATTCTGAGCGTGGATGAACTGACTGAAAAAAATGAAAACCATGTTCGATCAACGTCCGAATAAACTATTATTACGCCGTGAATTTGAAAAACGGAGGTGGAGTCCTAGTGAAGTTTTTAGTGATTACCTGCATGACAAAGTGATTTTAGGAAACAGAGTGCCGATACCGGAAGAAGAAATGGTGGATTATATAGTGGATGGTATACCAGATCCTTGGGTACGAAATCAGGCTCGGATGCATTGTTTTAGAAGCACGAATGATTTGGTAAAGGCTTTTGAAAACATCACGTTGCCGAAACATTACGTAGAAGAATAAACAGCGAATGAGAACGCAGCCAAATCTCTCAAATCCAGAACCGAGGGATATAAAAAAGAGGTGCCGCGGTCGGAGTCAGCGACAGCACCGAATGAAAAAGGGAGCAATGTTCGGTGTTACAACTGCAATCAGCCAGGTCACATGGCTCCCGAATGCAGGCGAGAAAAAAGGGAAAGAGGATCCTATTACGTTTGTGATGACACTTCACATCAAATTAAGGACTGTCCGAAGAGACACACGAAGAATATCGAAAAAACTACACACCTGGTCCAGATAGAATCCATCAGCAGGGCGACTCATCGTCGAGCATCAGACGGTAATCCCGAGAAAGATAAGTCTTTTAGTTTAAGTTTAGATTCTGATTTAGTTCCACCTTATGACGTACCGATGGAGTTTTCTGTGAAAGATTCGAATTCGCAAGTACATTTTCGCATTTTAATTATGGCCATGATCGATTCGGGGTCACCAATCAGTTTGATTAAAAGTAAATACGTTCCAATTTGTGCACGGTCTTCAGTTTTACAAGATGACGACTTGTTTGGGTTAAATAAGTCCCATTTGCATATATTAGGTGCTTTCCAAACAATTATTGAAATTGAAAAAGTTGAAACTAAAATTACTTTTGCTGTTGTGCCCGATGAAACTATGACCCATGCTGCATTATTAGGACGAAATTTTACATCACGCCCCGATATGAAAAAAATTATACTTAAAGCGATGTGTTTAGAAAACGAAAACGAGGGCTAGATTAATTTTACTGATTCACTTATGTCAATCAACCATGTGAGCTCACCCTTTAGAGTCAATGAGCATTTAGATATAAACCCCGATATTTCTCATGACGTAGTTAAGAAAACGAACGAAATTTATGAATCGGAATATAAAAATAAACAAGTCCCTGAATGTTTAATCGAAGAAGCAGAAATGTATATTAACTTAAAGCATGAACAACCTATTTTTTCCGGCCAAGAAGGCTATCTTTTGCTGATAAGGAGAAATTACGTATTATTTTGGATGATTTATCGAAAGACGGTATAATTAGACCAAGCAATTCACCTTACGCAAGTCCAGTCGTTTTAATTCGAAAGGAAAACGGGGAAATTCGACTATGTGTCGATTATCGTGAGTTAAATAAAATGACGGTAAAAGATAACTTTCCAACGCCCCTAATTGAAGATTACTTAGATCAATTGAAAGATAGACGTTTTTTTTAGTAAATTAGATTTAAAAAATGGTTTCCACCATGCGAAGATGTCCGAGTCGTCGATTAAATATAGAGCATTTACAACCCCATTTGGGGTTACAAATGCACCCCGTGTTTTTCAGCTATACATTAGTAGCATTTTTGATCCTTTGATTAGAGCAGGGAAAATTTAATTGTATCTTGATGATATACTTATAGCAACTGAAACGCATGACGAACACCTTAGTATTTTACGCGAAGTTTTCGAGATTGCTCACGCTCACAACTTACGGTTTCGCCTGGATAAGTGTTCTTTTTTTTTTTACAAAGAAATCAATTATTTGGGATATTTAATCAATGAAAAAGGCATAAGGCCAAGTCTTGAAAATGTAGAAGCAATTATCAATTATCCAGCACCGCGGAACGCGAAGGAGGTTCAGAGGTTCATTGGCATGGCAAGTTACTTTGACGTTTTGTACCTAACTTTTCAATTGTCGCAAAACCTCTTTATGACCTTATCAAAAAGGAAAATTTATTTTATTTCGGTGCAAAAGAAGATGAAGCCTTTGAATCTCTGAAGAAAAAGCTGACTTCCGATCCGATCCTGGCAGTTTACTGGCCTTATTTAGAAACCGAATTGCACTGCGATGCGAGTGCAAGCGGTTTCGGGGCAATTCTCATGCAGAAACAAAAGAATGGCACTTTTCAACCAGTTTTTTATTTCAGTCACCGTACAACCCCCGCGGAATACAAATACCACAGTTTTGAGCTTGAGTGTCTCGCGGCAATCTACGCGATTAAGCGCTTCCACATTTACCTGTCCGGAA
>JAAAKG020136897.1:0-13059 GCA_010014905.2 Druon quercuslanigerum
GTTGGGTTAGGGAAGAAACTCAAAGAGCAACTACCTTCACGCTGTGAGTTCTTAGTCGCTTTATCAAAGCGGGCAAACAGCATCTGCAACCAAAAATATTTTGCCTCCCCCTCCCCTTCAACTAAGTCTCAAAAAATCTGCCCTGAGATCTTTATTACCTGTTCGCTAAAAAACGGGATAGCCCTGACAGCCCCCCCCATATGGGGGGTACATATATATAGAGAGAGAGATAGAATCATTTCATCATCACATTCCTACAAAAATATCATTTTTTTGCTTCTAAAAGCTTAGTATTATTAAGTCGTGAAAATCTTTAAGAAAACGTAAAATTGACCCATTTTGAACGCTTCAAACACCATTAAAAAATTAAAAAAAAAAATAACAGCATATTTCTATAATTCAAACTAAAGAAATTTCAGTTTCAAAATATTCAACTTTTTTCAAAATGTGTGCATAGGACTCAATCCCAAAAAAACATGTTTTTTGGCCATTTTCAAAAAATTCTTAATTGAACAAAAAATTTTTTTTTGGATTAGTAATTTTTTTTATTATACAGTAGTAGAAACTGTACATAGAAAAAATTCGCCATAACTTTCGAAGCAATAGAGAAATTTTCAAAAAATTTCAAAAATTTGAATTTTCAAATCAAAAAAGGGAGCAGAAGATATTAACCGATTTCAATTTTTTTTTTCTTTTTTCGGATGTCAACCCACAAATTTTTTTTGTCCAGCTCAAACGATTCGACTAATTTGATCATTTTCACTCCGCCCTAATATACAGTGTCTAGTGCCGTTTAGGAAACGGTTAGAAAACAGTTAGAAACTGACTTCAGTCTTTGATAAAATTTAATTTCTGTTACCAAATGTTGGTTAGAAGCCGATTAGAATCGTTTAGAAGATTTTCATAACTTGTTTCCTAAAACCATTTCCCATATTAGAACCGGTTAGGATTCGGTTCCAATCCAGATATTGGAATTGAGACCAGTCATGAACCGGTCAGAGATGCTTAGAAACCAAATAGGTTTCTACCCGAACTTTAGCTGGTTTCTAAATGACACTTTTCACCTGGCAAAAAGGTTTTCCAAAGTGATTCAAGTTTTTTTCTGCAGTAAGGTGGAACATGATAAGCAGGAAGCTTAATAGAAGATTTGAAAGAGCGGAACCTGTTATCAGAATAATGAAGAATCGCACTTTAACAGTACTAAACAAAATACACTATTCATGAGCATGTGCTTTAACGCTAAGAAAGGCGAAAAATTATCTATGTAAGAGAATTCTTCGAATGTATAGAAAGGATGGTTCAATTTTTTTGTTATTGCCAATTTTATATTTTTATATTATCAAGTGCTCCATGTTTTTATGATGAATTAATACTTTCAAGCTGTAATTTATAATTATAGTTGACATTACTTTGTTAAATTATTAACAACTTCAAGATAAAAGCTTAAAGTAAAAGCTTAAACGACTATTATTAAATAGATTCTCATAAAAGAGGTCTCACTTAATCACAGATTTTAGCCGGATTAGGAATGCATTATATTTAAATTTCGAAGAATAGTGCGTGTACCGGTCTCGTTATTTGCTGTTTCTCTTATATTGTGGATGGATCTTTCGACTATCTGCAGTTTAAATTTATTAATAACAAATTTGTAGATCTTTTCAGGGCACGCATTTTTAGTTAATTAATTTTTTTCGTATCTTGTATAGACTTTCCATAAAATGGAATTTTTAAGTTTTCGTTATTTTTTTATATTCAAAATTTTAATTTTCAACTTTTCGACGAAATTCAAAATTTTGTCATGATAGTCTTGTCGGGCTTTAAAAAAAACGTTTTTCTTCTCTTGATTTTTTTCATATCATGCGTTGTTAGGCTTAAAATGTTCATTTTGGTTTATTTTTTTGGATTTTAAAAATGCTATAACTGATAATTTACATTTTACCAAAAAAAAGTCATAAGGATAAATTTTTAGAGCTTCCGAGTACTATAAATCACCGCACATAGAATGCTTATATCTTGAAAGAAAATAGTCTCAAACATTTTGTGAGGGATCTCGCAAATTAAGGAAAGATGGAGAATTTGAAACGCCGAGAACGGAGTGGAGGCAATCAGCGAACCATTTAATCTAAAGGTTGTTTATTAAACTATACTTACAGGTCGTCGTAGTGAATTGAGACTAATCAAGTCCGAGTGGGGCGTCAAAGCCAAGATGGGTGGATGAAGTTTCGGTAAACCCGGGCGGTGAAGCCAAGGTTCCGGCGAATAGCGCGCTGTCCTCCTCGGAGATGATGCCGTTTGCGATGGGTCTGAAGGACTGAGAGGTATTCTTGCGGATGACGTAGTTGCACAACGGAGTTGGGGTACCGACTAGGTAGGCGTGCAGGGAGCAGAAGATTGGCTACTTGGGGATGGGGTTTGTGGTAATAAGGACTGGGGGTGTCGTTCCCCACTCCTTCTCCTAGGCCCACAGGGCCGTAATGGTAGCGGGGCACTTGTAACTTCGTTACAACTTCCCTTCCTTTGTTTGGGACGAGGCTTATTGCTTCACAACTGCCTCTTTCAACTTCTTTATTTCCTTCAGCAAAATTGAAATTGGCTTCTTCTTCTGTTATGTCTATTTGTATGCAGGAGTCATCATCTTGTTTTTTCTCCTTTAATTGCCTTTCTTCTTCCCTTGCAAGTTCTTCTCTTTCGTATGGCAATTTAATGACTTCCTTATATTTTTGGCTTGTTTCCACCGAGCCGCCTTTGATGTATTTAGTTTTTGTGGATTTCGGAAATGTGAGATAGTTTTTGATTCTGTTCGGCATTTCCTCACAATGTGTATTGTGAATGATGTATAGTTCCACCGAAACCAGCCTTTCAAAATGACGACATTTCCACATTTAGATGTCTTCCATATTTTTCTTCCTGCAACAAAATTAAACAATCCCACCGCTCAAACAAAAAAAGTAAAAAAGTAACATTTTGTCCTTTCTTCAATTTTGATTAGCCTTCACTTCTCAAAGAGAAATACGATTTAAATATCTTGATTTGAACTCTTTTTTCGAAATTCTTAATTAATTTTTTATTTTAATTGTTCTTCTTTCAGCCTAGTCTTTTCGTCTGACGTTCTGCATTCTTTGGTTCTTCTTTGCTGAAAATTGAACTTATCTCTAAATTCTACTTTAATTTCAATTAAAATTCTGTCTTAGCCTCTTATAGCTGTATTTACTTTATTATGCTTTTAACAACTTGTATTTCAAACTGAAAGTAAAATCAATGTGAGGGTTGTAAAATTAAATTTTCTGTGATGTTTGTCAAAGAGTAACGTCAGTGTTTTTTAAATTCATTTTTATTTATTTTTTTTTTACTTTAATTAAAAGTTTGTGTCCCAATTTGTAGACGTTTTTTCCTTCTCTTATTTTATTGTTATTAATGTTCTTCTCTCTAACTCTGCTTTCCTTTTTACTTTTTGTGCTTCTTTTATTTTCTCCGCTTTCTCTTCTTGTTCTTTTTTCTTCCTAATCTCTCTTCCTCTAGCTTTTCTTCTCTTCTTCTTCTTGACACCTCCTTTGCGTATTTTTCTTTTCTTAACTTTAACAAATTTTTTATTTCTTCCGTCTCTCTTTCTTGCTGTATTTTAAATTTCTTAAATACTACTTCTAATTTTTTCTCTTCCTGTTTTTATTTCTTATTTCCTCCTCTTCTTTTTGTTTTTTTATTTCAACCTTCTTTTTATTTCTTCCATTGTTGGGAGGCCGTAAAAAATTCGTTTTTCCTCCGCAAGTTTTTGGATTCTTGGATCCCCTCTTCTGGATCCGAATTCGTCGAACACCCCGTCTCTTTCCTTCAACAATTTTCCTTGTCGGATTTTATTTAATTCTTTTTTCATTTTCTCTTCCGTCTCCTCTTTCCTTCTTCTATCCTCTTCCTCTCTCCTTATCATTTTTGCTTCCGGGGTTTCATATATCGAAGGTTGCTTCCTTGTTGACACCTCTCTACACTTATGTGCAATGGACTCCTTGGCTGTAAATTGTTGTTTACAGCTGGAGCATCTCAGAAGTGGGCAGGAATATGTTAACGATTCTTTTGCTTGGAACTGCATTTTGCAGCGAGAGCACTTCAGTAAGAATTTGTTTTATTATAATACTTGCATTATCTACATGCATGCCGCTCAAAAAGAAAAAATTCAAACTTTACGTTACTTTTTACTAATAAATTTTTTTAATATCTTTTATGTTCCAATTACCTAAAGATTTACCATTCATTGTTTTTGTGCTATTCCTTCCCCTTTTTTGACAATGTTTTATTCTTCTTTAGAATTTGTTCGCCAATTTTAAAACTTATCGGTCTACGTCTAAGATTATAATACCTAGATTGCGTTTCATTTGCGGTATCTAAATTTTTAACTACTTCCTCTATAATGTTTTTTTTATTTTCGCATCCGATCTGCCCATTTTTCAGAGTTCTGAAATTTAATTTCGCTTTTGTTATCTAAATCTTTATGTAGTGCTTGAATTGTTTAGAGATCCCTGCCTAAATTTGAAAAAGCTGGTTTGAAACCTGTTGAAGAATGTTTGCCTGTATTTAATGCAAATTGTAAATCATCTAATTTTTCGTCTCATGTTTTATGGTCTTTTTCTAAATATGCTTTTATTGCCGTTTTAATTGATATGTTGCACCATTCAGTTGGATTCGCTTGTGCATGATATTTAGGAGTTTTTGAATGTCTGATAGCAAATGTTTGTGTTAAATTAACTATTGATTTATTTATATATTCTTTACCATTGTCTGTGAACAAAATTCTAGGTGTTCCCCATTTTGAAATTATCCGCTTGTGAAATTCTTTTTCAATCGTTGAGGCCAATTTATTTTTCACCGGAATTATTTTCACCCATTTAGTAAAGATGTCAACAAAAACTGAGATGTATTGATTTCTTGACTTTGTCATAGGCAGCGGACCCATCATATAAGATGCTACCACTGTCCACGGTTCTTCGATTATTCTCATTTCCATAAAACCTATTTGACTATTTACTTTCGCTTTTATTCTCTCATAAAAATAATTATCAGAAATTTTTCTATAAGTTTTTTCCATTCCTAAGTGTCCTGCTTGTTTATTATCGTGATTTCCAATTAAAACTTGTTCTCGCAATTCTTTCGGCATTGTTAACTTCCATGGACTACTATTTAAATTCAAGCTTGATTTTAAAATGTCAGGTCTATAAAAATACAATTGATTTCGTGTATTCTCCAATTTTGATTTTCTTCAGGTTTATTTTTAACATGTATCATTATTTGCAAGTCTTCGACTGACTCTGCCGTTACAAGATTATCATCTGCCAACGCTAACCCACGTACCCTTACTGTTTCGAGATCCACATCTTCTTCATCGAAAAGAAACATTTTTAAACACTTGTCCATGAATAATATAAATAGCCATGAAGACATAACGCACTCCTGTCTAACACCTTGCATGATATCAAAAGTGTCACTCAATTTACCATTTACCTTTACACTTTCTTTGCTACCCGTATATATTGTTTTTATAGCTTGTAGGAGCCATCCATTGACTCCGTACTCCTACAGTACTTCCCAAAGTTTACTTCTGTCTACCTTGTCTAAAGCTTTTTCTAGTTCAAAAAATGCACATAAAACTTTTTTTACTGCTCAAACTTTTTTCTATGACTTGACTTAAGCTTCCCAAATATATCCTTCTATTATTTTCATTACTATAAGAATAAGTATTTTTGATTATATATTACTTACTGTACTTAAAAAGCTGATTGCTCTGTAATTATTGCAGTGGCTTTTATCTCCTTACTTTTGTATATTGGTACGATAGTCGCTTTTTCCCAATCATCTGGGACTTCTCTCATCTCGATACATAAATTTATCAATTCGCACAGTCTATGTGGTATGTACTCGCCACCGTGTTTAAGCATTTCAGCATTAATACTGTCTACCCGGCAGCCTTACCATTTTCCAGTTCTTAATTATATCCCTAACCTCAGTGACACAGACTTTCTCAATTGAGTTTTCTAAAGCATCGTGTTCTAGATGGCAGTTGTGGTTTCCTATAACTTTATTTCCGAATAGTCCCCTAATATAGTATCTCAAAGCGTCTAGTATTTCTAGCTGCCTTCAAAGTCGTTTTGTATTTTTTTTTCTTCTTCAGCTAGTCGTTTAAGTATCCTCTTTTTGTGTTTGTAATCTTTGTTACGTCTATTTCTTTCTTCATCGCTAAGACCTGCGATGTTCAAAGTTCTCCTGTACGCTTGTTTTTTTGCCCTCTATATTTATTTTTCTCATAGACGCCTCCCAAGTTGCCCTATTTATGCTTTTGTTTATCTTATTTTGAAAATCTATTCGCACATCCGGTTTCTGCAGCTTCTTAATTTTGATTCGAGTTTGTTTCGTTTTCTTGGTTCCCTTTTTCCTCCATCCCTAACTTAAGTTCATTTTGGAGACCAGAAGGTAATGATCAGTATTGCATTTAGAACCTCTCATGACCCTTTTTCTTTGTATAGCTCTCTTAATCTTTCATCTGCAACAACAAAGTCTATTAGACTGTGGCTGTTTACTTTAGACCAAGTGTACATGTGGATCATTTTATGTCTAAATCAAGTATTTGTAATAAACAAGCCCATTTCTAAGCATAAGCCAAGTAATTTATCTCCGCTATAGTTTGTTCTTAGATCCCAGAAAATACCTATTACTCTTTCTGTATCCTGATTTTGGACGCTCAACCATCCATTCATATTCCCTAGCAGAATTATTCTTTCACCGTGGGGGCAAATATTTATTGTGTCATATAGAGTGTCCCAGATAGCGTCTTTTACTTCTCTGGGATCACTATGAACTAGGGCGTATCTCGCTTTGATAAAAAGTCTTTTGACTCCTATTTTTATTCTAGCCGACAGCAGTCTCGGAGATACGAAATGATGATCTCCGAGATGCTGTTTCGCTCTTTTATTCAAAATCAGATCTACTCCTTGCCTAACATGTGATTTACTGTCTACTCCTATCCATATTTCAAATCCGCCTTTCAACACCGCGTTTTCTATGTCTCTACTTTCGCATTCCTTTTTCTTTGTTTCAGGCACACATAAAGTATCTAGTTTTCTTACGTGCTTTTGTCAATTGAAGTTTCAGTCCTTTTCGAGGCTATTTTATTGCTTGTATTATTCATTGTTTAAATTATACGCCAAACTCATGTCGAAATCATGTCCAAGTTAAGTAGTAATTCTTCATATGGTGTAGAGTGTAGATATATCGTCCGTCCCACCAAACTTCAGTTAATAGGGGGGGGGGCAGAACTGGAGCCGAGAGAGTCGTCTAGGGCTTATGTTTTTGTGCTGAGAAGGTCTCCAGCCTTCAGCAGCGTTGTATTAGATGGAAGCTCATTTGATCCTATATGTTAATACCCGACCGTCCTCTAGGTACAAAACCAAAGCCTTATACGCACCTTATTCTTATTCTTATCGTTCTTATAATATCCTTATTCTTGGAAAATTTGTACCAGAGCCTATAGTTTTTGGGAAATAATTGATCAAACTTCATGCGAATTCTTTTCAGCCGTTTTTAGCAAAGTGCGAAGCACATGCGTCGCACCGCGTGCGGATTTTGTCGCACGGCATGCGCGCAGGCAATGACACAGCTGCGTCCTCATATGCGTGACAGGTAGCTCGCACGATGTGTGGGTCGCCCCCCGTACGTGCCAGTGCGGGTATCGTGAGTTAAAAAATTTAAGATTTTTAGTGGTTATAGAAATAATATTTGCATTTATATTTTTAAACAAATAGCAGGTAATTTATCATGAACGTATTTTTTATTCTCGGAGAAAGGAATATTAATACATTTTAGTTTTCATCAGTGGTTATAAACTATACCTATGATGAATAACTCTAATAATATTTAATATCACAAAACTTAAGTATGTGATAATTGCGAGTTTAGCATGCTTGTGTTTACAATAATGAATACTTTTCGTTGAAAACTCAGTTTAATAGTAAACTTGAAATATTATTTCAATACAAACTGAACATTTGTGGCTAATTGAAATTATTTGTATAATCAATAAAAGTTGGAAATTATAGTTTTAAAATAAATAAAATGCATTGCACATTTAAAAATTACAATCTTGAATGAAATATTTTCTAATAGTTTTCTAACTTATTCTTATTTTAAAATCGAGAATGTTTTAATGTTTCGAAATATTTTTTTTACAAAATTACTTAACCTAATACAATGATATTATATTATATTATTAAAGCACAAGTGTCGCACTTTGTGAGAGGCATCTCACAAAGTGCTACACTTGTGCGCCGCACGCCATGCCTCACACAAATTGCGTCGCATATGCCTCGCACGTACATGCCGCTCGCACAGTGCGACCCATATGCCTCGCACCCTGCATGCACGGCGTGCCTCGCATGCAGTGCTAGTAACGTGATCCGCACTTTGCTATCTGGGTATATATATATATATATATGGGGTAAAATTTTCCAAGTGTCCCCGCCTAAAATTTTGATGTCGCCAATCTTATTCAACCTTTTTCAGATTGTAGTGCTAGTGAACCTCTCTAAATTCTGTAAAGGGAGAACACCTGGTACAACGGATTTTTAGGATATAGGGGCGCAAATTTTCGATGAATCACTCCGACCGCTAACATTCAATTGCACATAACTCCTGATAAACTTATCAAATTTCACTTTTTTATGAGAGTTTTAGAAACGTCTTTTAACGACGTTTACAACAAAAATAATGATTAAACAATTAAAGAATTATTTCACCTTGATTTTTTATTTTTAAAAACGTTGTAGACTTTTTCTCCATTTTTTATTATTTTTTAATTAGGTTAGAAAAAAGCTTGATTTTTTGTCTTAAAAAACATCCGACAACGAATATGGGATGCAAAGTATTTGTTCAGTGTTTTGAGGCAGTACGAGCGCGGGTGCCCTACACCAACTAGCTGCAGCACTGCTGGGCTTGCTGTAGTGACTCAGTGGTTCTAATACTCGATTAAAATGATTTTTCTGTTTACGTGTAACGAATGTTTTATTTCATTTTCACTGCTATGTATCTGGAGAACGATTTAGTTATTTTCAATATTACACTTTCAATACGGTTCTGCTGGCCTGTGATATTTTCAGATGGTTCTTGATGAGTCCATTTGCCTCCAATGTTTTAGGGAGTTTTTTGTGTTAATCTCTTTGCCTATAACAATTTAAAGTACTTTTAGGCGTGATTCTCCGTGCCTTTCACACTTCGGGGTCTTTTTTATATGAGTCCCTTCCCTCTCAAATTTTTCGGTGCTTTTTGGCGTGAGTCCCCATGTCTCCTAAAGTGTTACTCAAAAATTGTTTTTTATTCAATTTAACGTTCACGTTGCTCTTCTCTTCGCGATCTCTGCGACAGTGTCTCCAGAACGTGGGATTTTTCGGCCCCCACCACTCTCCCGTATGGGAGAAATACATTCAAACGTAGCGTGTCGGCGAGTCAGCTCTGCTACATGTTGCGTAGGTCAGCCTCTTGTAGAGCCAAAAATGCACGAGCATGAACTCGAGCTCCCTCGACCTCGCGATTCGATTTCGGTGGCTAACTGGCTAATATGGCTATTAGAAGGAGTATTTAGGTAAACTGAATCTTTCTGGGTGTCAAGTCAATTAAAGAATCTTCTTAGGAAAAACTTATCTGATTGTTTTAAAATTAATTTGAAGAGAAAATTGAAAAAAAGATTACAAAACATTTTTGATTATTCATGGTGGGGAATTATTTTGACCAACTTTTTTATTGTTTCCTTATATTTTTAGAAAGTACGTTAAAGTTTTTGAAGTAAACTTTTGTAATTTTTCCATATTATATAGTTTTAGAAAAATTAAGGAACATAATTATTATTCAGCCTTCTTGTGCAATTTTCTTATAATTTTTTAAGTATATATTGCTTTAAAAAATATACTTTTAGGTTTGAGTAAGTTTAAGAGATTTTAGAAATTTCGAAAAAATTCAAAAATAATAAAAACTTGTTAAGATTTTACAATAATTTTGTAAGGTTTCGCGAAAATAAAAAAAAAATCTTTTAGGCTTTTAGGAATAATTAAAATCATTTCTTCTTTTAAAAAATTAATTTTAAAAGATTATTTTTTAACATTTTAGGACATTGCAAAAGATTTAGAAAATTCTCAAAGAATCTGAAAAACTTTAAAGGCATTTTTTTTAATTTTGCAGAATCATCAAAATTCAGGCAAAATTTGAATCTTTTTTAAGATTATAAGATTAGTAGGTTTGAAAAGATTAGAAAAACAGAATTATTTTCCTAATTATCGTGTGAAAATTTTGAATGATTTTTTATTTTGAAACATGCACTTGAAAAAAAAATAAAAGAAGATTTTTAAACACCTCAAACGATTTCCTGGGATTTCGAAGAAAAGTGTAAAAGGATTTGATGCCAAATGTTTCAATTCGGTAAGATTAAAAAGTTAAAAAAATGTAAAAAATTTAGTAAATTAAAAAGTTAGTGAGAAAGTAAATTAGAGTATTAGAAGCGTATGATGAACTTTAGAAGCTTTGAAAGAATCTCGAAAGGTGTCAAGAGAATAAACAAAGTTTTTTAAAATGCTTGGGAAAATTTAGAAGATTATAGGAAATGTTTTTTTTACATTTTAAATGATTTTTTAAACTTTTGATAATAACTCTAGACAGATGCCAATATCTTGAAGAATCTAAAATTTTGTAAATATATAAGAAAAATTCTATAATATTTTTTAAATCTTATAAAATCAAAAAATTTCTTTAAAATCTCCTAGAATCTTTCCTGACACATCTAATACATTCGAAAATCTTTTTTTAATTTTTTAGTTTTTACAATTTTATTTTAATTGTATAAAATTGTAATTGGAATTTGATTGTAAATAATTGTAAAATAAATTCAACGAAATTTATTTGATGAAAAAATATATCTCATGATTTTAAAAGGAGAAAACAATTCTAAAGGTAAGTATCATCTTTATAACTAATAAACATATTTTTAGAATATTTTCCCTTGATGCTAGCCTAGGGTCAAAGCGGGTACAAAAAATCGTCGTGAAACTTCAAATAAAAACTGTACTCTGTATATATTAATTATGTAAATGAAAAATAATACTTTTATAGATATTCCTTAAATTTGTTTCAATGTGATACTCATTGATTTTTATTTAAAAATTTCTTGTAAATAGTTGGTAATTTTTTTTAATTTTATGCTTTTCGTGTACCATGTTTGACCCTAAAGAATAAATTTTAGGAACAAAATTATAAAAATATCTCCATTAGTTAGTGAAATTCTCTGCAGAATCGCCTGTTGAATTATACAAAAAACGTTTAAAAATGTTAACAAACGATTGTTCAAATTTGGTTTTCACATTATAGAGCAGTAAAAGAAATAGATCGATTAAATAAATAGATAGATTAAAGGAATAGAATTGAGGAATCTCTTTTTCGCAAACAAAAAGCATGAAAATCCTTCGTTTTAACGACTTTCTTATTATTTATTCATTTTACATATATATTATACTTTATCAAGATTTAACATAAAAATCTTAAATGCTAAGAGCATGTAAATACTAAAATTTTTAATCTTGCCAAATTTTTAGAAATAATTGATGCAATTTTATGTGTGCTTAAAAGAAACTTTTTTTAATTGCATACAACCTATTTTAAGAAAACAAATTATATCTCTAAGCATAAGAGAATGTATCTTTTTTTAAATTTAAAACATTTTTAAAGTTAGGGAATAGATTTCAGGAATGAAATTATAAGACATTATGACACCAAAAAATTTTAAAAATTGTAAAAAAAGGAGCAGATTTAGCTTGAACCTTTTATACTTGTTAGAGAAATAGGTATTTCTTTTATCATTTTTTAGGAAATGATGTCTTAAGCTTAAAGCAGATTAAAATATTCTTAAAAGTAAAAATAAGAAAAGTTCAGAAATTCAAGCAATTGTTTGTTAGAAAATCCGACACATTTTTTAATAAATCTCCTTCCCACAAAATTATTATTCTTTGTTTCTAATCTTTTCAAACCTTCTAATCTTTTAATCTTCATAAATTATTCCAATTTTTCCTATTTTTTGTAATTCTTCAATATTAAAAAAAATTGCCTTTAAAATTTTTCAGATACTTCGACAATGTCTGAAATCTTTTGTAATGTTATGAAATGTTTAAAAATAATCTCTTAAAATTAATTTTTAGAAATAAAACGTTATTTTAGTATTTATTTATTCTTGCGCCAAAGCTAGAATAAGATTAAGGAGCAGTTCCGTGAATTAATCTCTTAAAATTTTCCTCCGTGTAGGAACCTGAAAGATTTTTTTTTCATTTTCATGAAACCTTACAAAATTCTTAGCAACAAAATTGCGCAATTAGGCTTAATAAGAATTATGTTGCTTTTTTTTCTAAAATTATATAATATGGCAAAATTGAACATTTTTGCATAAAATCTTTTACACCCTTTGTAAAATTTGTACAAAATAAATTTAAAACTTTGTAATCTTTTTTCAATTTTCTCTCAGCATTTATTCCATTCTATCTTTTGTTGAAAATTTACCTTTTTTAATTTAAAATCTAACTAAATGTTTAAAAATTTAACTGTTATGTTGTAAATTCGATTGTTTTTTTAAAAATATTTTTCAATTGAACATTCATTTTTTCCATCGAAAATTAAACTTTTTTGCAAAAAATTCATTTTTTTTATTTGAAAATGTTATTGTTTCATATATAGTGTAATTCTTGTTTTTTATATTTGATACTCATTTTCAAAGTTGGCAAATTTAACTCTTTTGTTGAAAATCCGATTTTTTTGGTGTTAAAAAACATTTTCTTATACTAGAAATTTACCTGTATAATTTTTGCTTAAATTTTTTTTATATGAAATTTTTTATTTGAAAATTTAATAATAAATAAATTCATTTTTTTGTTAGAAAATTATTCTTCTTGTTTAAAAATTTATCTATTTTAATTAATAATTCATTTCGTTGGATGAGTGCATTTTTTGGTAAAACTTCTTTTCTTTTGATATAAAATTTTTAAAAGATCATGT
>JAAAKG020136898.1:0-13059 GCA_010014905.2 Druon quercuslanigerum
ATATATATAAAAGTTCTGAAATAACTTCAAAAATAATTGCAAACTTGATAAGATTTAAAAAAATTAAAATCAAAATGTACATTTTAGAACATTTTAAAGATTTTTAAATAAAATGTTGAAGCTGTTCAAGGATTTTGAAAGGCTATAACGTAAAAGAAGTAATTTTCTTTATACTTCTGGAAAAATTTGTAATTATTGAAAAAACAATTTTAAGAAAATTTTTTTAAATATTTCAATGAAGAACAAATTTTAGCGTATAAATTACAATTACACAATTATTGATGTAATAATGCTTAAAATAGAAAAATTAACTTTAGTTAATTAAAAAATGTTTAAGCCTTAATTTTAAAACTTTAAAATTTAAGATTTCCTCTTTGATTTCAGTTTTTATTACCTTAAATAAAAACATTATTAAGTTTAAAATTTCGGATTTTTCAATTTAATTTGCCATAAACAATTTTTGCGAACCGGTAAATGACAGGAAATTTTTTTCATTGATTTAAAAGGCCACCCTGAAATACGGATTATTATTTTATTGCTTCAACCCCATTTCATAAAATATAAGCTTTACATTTGTTATGTTTTGCATTTAATATAATACAAGACTAATATCATTTATCTTGAATTCAAACCGGGATTCAAGCTCTTTTCTTGAAGCTGCAGTTCAATATATTTTCTCCATTACTTTTATCTTTGCATAAAGTGCAGATATATACATATGATGCAGGTTATTTTTCCTTCTCTGGCTTGTTTTACTCCAGGGATTGAAGCCAAACGAGTTACATGTTCAACAAAATATATTTTTATCTCCCGCATGGACAAAAACAGATTGGTTATTACCTACTTTAAAAACATTTCTCGATATGCGCTACAAAGATTTTTTAATGGATTAAATCATAAATAATGAAATAGGAATTTATGTTTATGTATTTATTGTAAGGGTACTTAAATTACGTGACAGCTCAACTTTGAGGTAGGATAGATCAAGAGATTTTGTTACGAAGATTAAAAAAATTGTACCGAAATCTAATGTAAAGAGAGAAAAGAAACCTGGTAAATGAAAACATACTTAGGCAACGACAATTAGAAAACAAAATCTTGCAAAAGTCAGGGAATTTCGATAACTTTAAAGAACTGACAAGGAGAATAATTTAAAAAAAATTTTTATTCCTTTTATAAAAGATTCTAAGGTAAAAATGTTACAAGTTTAAGATTCTGATCTTTAATTATTTATGGCCAGGGAAAAAATAGGGAATTTTTAAAATGAAGGTTTTGCAGTGACCCTAATATAATATTCTTGTTAGTAACTTATTTGCCTTGTATTGCTGTTTGCAGTTGCTTCTTCCTGAAAATTATGTTTTCAGTTGTAAATTTGACTATATTTTTTTGAAAACTTAAACAATTGGTTAAAAAGTCATCGCTTTTGGTCGAAAATGCAACGGCTTTGTTTAAAATTTACTTGTTTAAAATGTCAACTAAAACCTTTTTTTGATGAAAATCCAACTGTTTTGAGGAAAATTGGTATTTTTGGGTTGAAAATTCAAGTGTCTTCGTAGAAAATTTTCTTCTTATGTAAAACTCATATGTTGATGTTAAAAAGTCAAACTGAAATCTTTTTTTCTTAAAAACACATCTTTTATGGCAGAGAAGTCATTGTTTTTTGTTTAAAATAAGTAAATGAATAAATTTTTAATTTTTATCTGAAATATTTTAATGGTCAGGGAAAACAAAAAATTGGTTAAGGATAAATCATAGAATTTTAAAAATAAAGTTGTCATATCTTATTATATCTGGAAAACATAAATTACTTACAGTACGAGAGGGGAAGAAATATTTTTTTAGGATTCATTACTTTGATAGGACCTATAATTCGTTACGTAATTTAAGTATGGCCCCTAAAGAAGATTTTTTAAAATTGGCATTAGGGTTTATAATTTTTATTTTCTCATCCGTTTTCATTTGTTTCTAAATTGATTTTTTTCAACCACACGAAATGAAATTAAAACGAAATCAGTAACGATATCTTTCAATAAACCAGCAAAGGTGTCATTTAACTATGTATTTTTTATTATGAAAGTACGTGGAATGGGAAACAATGTTTGAAATAAATGTCTCGTTTTAGAGTCGCTTTCAACATGGTATATGTATTTCCCGAGTAAGTGCCTGGTGCAAACACTGTTGTAATTAGAGTTTACACGCCACCCTTATAGTGGCCTTAAGTACATCCCTTGTGCCAATGTGAGGATCAGTTTATCACAGAAGAAAAATTCAACACCGTGGGGTAAGAACCTGGTAACCGGTAATGTTTTTATCGCTGGTTGACATACTTTTTTGTCGCAAGGGGTAAAATTTTACTTGTTCAATCAAAACTTTTGTCAGCAAAAAAGTCTTCCTGTTTTTTAATACAGGAAAGAATCGACCAATTTCTTTGCAGAGATGACATTCCATCCCTTTTTTTACTGAATCCACCTTTTCCCTTTAAATTCAAAAACAAGGCGCTTTAAACGTAGATTTTTCTACAAAACAGTTAATTTTTTTACTGAAGAGGTCAATCTTTAAAAAAATTAAATTAACGAAGCAGTTCAACTTTTAACCAAGTCATGGAATTTTCTTCCAAAAAAATTTAAATTCTTAATGAAAAATGTAATAGTTGATATTTTTTCTAAAAAATATTATGATTTTAAGTTAAAGACAGTTGAATTCGTCTAATCCATATGATGTTTGTACCGAACAGTGGATCGTTCAACCACTAAGGATGACTGCTTGACAAAACCGTTGGGTTTTCAATAAAATATTTTAAATTTCAAAAAATGTATTGAATTTTTTACTAAATAGTTGAGTTTTCAAATAAATAAGATAAATTTTCAACCAAAAATGGAATAGTAACATTTTCAGATAAATAAATTACAAAAGTTTGAATTCAAATATTTAATTTTTCGACTAAAAAAGATACGTTTTTAACCGACAAGGGGAGGTTTTCATTATCAAATAAAATAAATAATTTTTACCACAAAAAATTAATTTTTAAGAAAACAACTACATTTGCATTTTTAACCAAGAAAGACTTTTCAGTTAAGAAAACATGATGTAACCAAATCGTTTAATTTTTGGGCCCAAAATACGATTTTTTAAGCAATTAACTATATTTAGAAGCCAAGAAGGCAAATTTGCAACAACAAAAAAAACCATTGGAATTTTTAACCAAACAGGATTAGTCGTTACCAAAATTGTTGAATTTTCAATAAAATAATTTAATTTTCATTTAAATAGTATAATTTTTAACCAAAAAGACGAACTTTCAATCTAATATAACAAATTCAACCAAACGCTGGGAACTTCAGTTCCATAATAGCTGAAATCTTAACTAAACAAAATCAAGTTTTAGCCAAAAATGAAAGTTACATTTTCATTAAGAAAAGAAAACGATTATTCAACCAGATATAAATTCTCAACTAAAAATATGAATCTTTAACAACAACAAAACAAGAGGAGTTTTATAACAAACTATTTGAACTTGCAATGAAAAAGAATAATACTGTACCATTAAAGACGAATTTTTAATAAAATACAGGAATTTCTAAATGAAGGAGATAAATTTTCAATCAAACATGGATTTTTGAAATTTTCAGTTGATTTAAAAAAAAATAAGGACAGAAAATTATTGATGACAGAACAGTACAATTTTGAAGAAAAAAAGATGTTTAACCAAAATAAAGAATCTTTAACCAAAAAAATTAATTTTTAACTGAGTAGTTCTACTTTCAATGAGTTTCGATGAATTTTCAACCAAAAAGATGAATTCCGAACAAAAAATTTAATATTTGAGATTTCATCAAAACTTTGAATCAAAAGAGTTAAATTTTTAACTAAAAAATAATTTTTGTGTTAAGAGAGAACCAAAATTTTAAGAAAATTGTTGAATTTTTTATAAAACATGTTCATTTTTAAATCGAAAGTATAGGAATTTTAAATAAATAGTTAATTTTCAATCGGAAAATATAAGATTTCGACAAAATAGTTAAATCCGTAAACGGAACAGATTAATTAAAAAAAAATACTTCTACTTTTATCCAAGAAGATATTTCTGTCAAGAGAGAAAAAAATGTTCAATCAAATTGTACACTTTTTATTTTCAGACTACACACATAAATCTATACCTATAAACAAAATTTTGTAAGTCTAAAATAATAATTATGCCGAAAAGTAACGTATATACTATATAGGAACGTCTAAAGTATAATAAATTTATATTTTATCGTTATACAATAAAAAACATTAAAAAGAAATTTAAACGGCTGAGGAAGCAAAAACGGAAAAAGTGTGTTTTTCTAGTAATATTTTTTTCTGATTTTCGAATTATTTCTTTCTAGGTTACATAGAAAAATACTTTGAAAAACTGATACTTCTGTTTATTTTTTCCTTACTTTTTTTCGATTGTAGGTCTTCTTGATTTTTTTCTGGTGTATTTTTACCAGTAGAAAGTGCTGAAAGGTTTAACCGATTGTTTAAAGCAGGTTAAAGAAAATTGACAATACAAACATTACTAGAAAACTTAATAAAGCAAAGACGCTACTGCTGAAGGGTACTTACGTTCAATATTCTTGAGGTATCCATAATTATGATATAATTAAAGTTTTTCATATTATATGAAATTCCTTTATTATATGGGACTATAATAACCCCCCTCCTCTTTTTCACCTGAAATTATTGATCTGTTGAACCGCATTGATCCTTATTCCTTGTGATTAGGAAGTAATTGATTTAACTATTAATGTGATGATTTTTTCCTGAATCTTATGCCTGTGATGGTCGTGCCATTGTTGATATTTGTGTGCTTTTGATTAATCATTTATCTGACTGCAAATCTCTTCTTCCTCATGAAAAAGAAGTCTTATACGAGGGACCAGAAAGCGTGAAGAATGGCTCGGCGTGGACGATCAGCTGTAAAGGCTTCAACGGAAAGGGAGATGTCAGTTGGACCAAAAATGGCAAAACTCCAGAAGAATTATCCCAGGGATTTGCGAGGGTATACACTAATGACACCATTAGTGAGCTTAGTAATGATGTCGCACTGGAGCACCACGAGGGAGTCTACAAGTGTGCAAAGAGCACCAACAATACGTTTCGATTAATTGTTACCACCGGTTCGTAGTAGCTCAGCATTTATTTATTTAGTATTAATCATAATTTTATATTTACTGACTCGCAATCAAACCTCGGAGTGAAATATTTCATCAGAAATGGTCATTCATTATTTAGGAAATTGTTTGAATTTATATTAGTTGTTTAATATAAAAAAGAAAGATACATAATCTAAAGATACCCATTACGCTCTAAGATTTGATGTAGTAAACTCTCACAAAACGCCTTTTCAATCCAAGTTCCACAAAATTTAAATTTATTGAGGCTAATTATTTTTGTCGCTGAATGTCTTTGGCCCCTGATCACTTTTCAAACAAATTTTTATTAATTGATTTTAAAAGTAAATATTCTTATAAGAAATATGATTACGAATCTTTTTTCTCTGGATGAAAAAGTTGTAGCTTTTGCCGTTAATTCCGTAAAATAAAACCGTAATTCAGTTAATTCTCCCACTTTGTGGGTAAAATTGCTAGGAAATATTCTTTAAGATGTTTTGCGGCTTTTCGAGTAAATAAAATATGAATATTATTTTTTAAACAGAAGTCAAAGCAACATTTTTGGTTTGGTAAGAAATAAATTTTTATTATTTTTATTGACAGGTCTTTAATTATTATAATAAATATACAGACATAGCGACATAGCAATTTTTTCGTGATTTACAATTATTATTTCTTAAAACTCACTATTTTCCACAATATATGGCATAAATTAATCTACAATCACAAATGATGCACTTTTCAATTATTTAAACAATTTTTTTAAAAGAAATACGCAGCTTGTGAATATCGGAATGTATAGGCTCAATTTTTTCAGAATTAAACGAAAAACTCTTTTATCCGTGTTATTATCTTTTCAATGACTCCATATTGTCGTATTTAGTAATTTGACTAATCTTTTTATTTATTTAAACAATTTTTATGAACAATCGCCAGTGACTTCTTACAGTCATTTTTTTCGAATTGACAAGAAATCTTCCCAATTTTTCCAAATTGCTTTATTTTAAATAATTATTTATGTAGAAAGCATATTTATACCTTTCTGAATAACTTTCTCGCTGGAAGTTTTGTTTGCTCAAAAACTGAGATAAAAATTTATAACTTTTGCTGAAACCAAAATGTTCATATTTTATTTACTTTACCAGTCCTAGTGTATCATGAAAAATATTTCGTGTTAATTTCATCAAAAACACTATTTGATAGGGTCGAAAAATAAGATTCCCGACACTGTAAAGTTTCCAAATTGAACAATTTGCGAAGAATGAAAGTACCGCATATAAAATTCCTGAATAATAAAATTCCCAACTTATAAAGTTTCCGCATAATAAAATTTACGAACGCAGTTTATAATATTTCCAAATAAAAAAATTCCTGAAAGAAAATTTGCCGAATTATAAAATTCTCGAAGTTAAGTAATTGACAAATGTTTTTATATCAATATTATTTATTTATTAAAAATGCAATAATTAAATATTTCCATACAAAAAATAAATTTTTAAACTTTCTAAAAATATTGTTTGAATTTAAAATACAAAAAATTGAAAAAAATATAAAATCCAGAAATAGTTTTTTTCCAATTATTGTTATTTTAAATGTTAGAAGTAAATATAGAAACCTCAATCGTTAAAAAGATTTGATTATTGTACTTTTAATAAATAAATAATATTTATAAACAAAATTAATTGTATAAATCCGAGAATTGTGTAATTCTTGAATTTTTTATTTTTTATATTTTATAATTCAGCAATTTTTCGGTCAGGAATTTTATTATTCGGGAATTTTCAAATTCGGTAATATTATCATTTGCTCGGAAATTTCGTTATTCGAAAATTGTTTTATTCGGGAGTGTTATTAATCGAGAATTTTCCATTCAAGAATCATACCTTGTCGGGGATTTTATTTTTTGGATTTTTCAGTCGTCCAAATAAAAAAATTCCTGACAGAAAATTTTCCGAATTATAAAATTTTTGAAGTTAATTAATTAACAAATGTTTTTATATCAATATTATTTATTAATTAAAAATGCAATAATTAAATATTTTCATACCAAAAATTAATTTTTAAACTTTCTAAAATTATTGTTTGAATTTAAAATACAAAAAATTGAAAAAAATGTAAAATCCAGAAATAGTTCTTTTCCAATTATTGTTATTTTAAATTCAAGAAGTAAATATAGAAACCTTCATCATTAAAAAATTTTTTTTATAAAAATATTTGATTATTGTACTTTTAATAAATAAATAATATTTATAAACAAAATTAATTGTACAAATTCGGGAATTGTATAATTTTTTATTTTTTATAATTTATAATTCAGCAACTTTCGGTCAGGATTTTTATTATTCGGAAATTTTCCATTCAAGAATCATGCATTGTCGGGGATTTTATTTTTTGGATTTTCCAGTCATCTCATTTGATATTTAATTAAATAAGACATATTAAATACGGAATAGGTTTAATTCACAAGTTCATAGAATCTTTGAAATAAGTAATATTTGAAATGTTATAACCGTTATACTCATGATGTTTGACTTTGGTTAAACTTAACCAACATATGAAACGTGCTCTCGCGATCTGTTATGGCAAATTGATGGATAAACAAAAATGACGAAGTCACCGTTTCTAGAGTCGAGTTCTCAACAAATATAGATTTGACAAAAGTTGTCCCCAATTATCCGCTGTTTAAAAAAAATAAACTAGAAAACAGACACGCGCGCGATTATAATTTTTGTTGTCTCACGCAATTTATTATTTATAATATAAACTTATTATTCATACAAAAGCTCTGCATTTCATCGTATCTGTTATCGAAAATAGTTGGACAGATAGACAGGGACTGATGTTTTATTAGAATTGATATTTTTACTTCAGAATTAATACAATATATATTTTTTGTACAATATACATATGGACAATCAAATCGTGGCATTTATGTTAAAAAATACAAATTTCCTCATGAAAACACTAACTCAACCTAAAATTGTTCAAAATTGAAAGTTTGGTTCTTGAAGCCAAATCCTTTTTGTTTAAAATCGTATTTCCAGTTAAAAACATAAACATACTACATAATTCTTCAAATATTGTAATTATTCTTTGAAATTAATTAATTTTTTATTAAACGTAGTAGTTTTAGACGAATAACACTACAATAACGTAAAAAAAATATTTTAGATTGTAAATCTTCTTTCAAAGCTTATGTTTTTGATTAAAATATTAATACATTATGTATTTATTTGAATATTGATTAATTGAAGAATGTGAATCTTTCTGAAATTCACACCGATTTCCGACGATAAATGCCAATAAAACCAAAAAGTATACACAAATGGTAAATTTAATCATTTTGAATGATAATCTGAAGAATCATATGATTTTTTTTATTAAAATGCCGATTTTTGACGAAAAACACTTTAAAAAATGGTTAGAAACTGTAAATATTCCTTAAAGATGAATTTGTTTTGTTTAAAATAACCGATTGTCGGTGTAAAATGCCAACAGAATCTAATATTGTTAAAATAAAAATGAGAATTTTCTTTGAAATGTAATTTTTTTGTTTATTCAAAATTTTTGTTAGAATAATCGATTTCCTGTAAATGTAATTTGAGATTGTTAAAAAATTGCAAATCTTGCTCGAAATATAATTATTTTTGTTTAAAATACCAATTTTTTGCTGGAAAGGCTAATATAACCTCAAATTGTTAAAAAATATCATTTTATGATCTCCAGATGCGGAAAAAATATTAGAATCCGTAAAAATATCAAAATTACGAAAGTAAGAGTTTTTTAAAGCATATTTTACTAACAATAATTAATACTTTCTTAAATTATTTAGCTCGTTTCAAACATTTTTAGAACTTTTAATATTTTGAAAATTGATATTAGGGATTTTTAAATATTTTATGTTTTTAATACTAGAGAATAAAAAAAAATGTTTGTATTCTATTTATACGTTTTTTTCCTTGCACTACTGAAAAATCCCGGAAAATAAAATTCCCAACACTGTAAAATTCCCGAATAACAAAATTTCCTAATAATAAAATTTGCGACTGAAAATTGCCAAATTATAAAATATGTGAACCAGAAAATTCTAGAATTTAAACAATAAAAATTTTTATTTCTTAATATTTATTTATTTAAATGCCGCCTCTAGTCGTCCCAAAACCGTAGGGGCACTGGAAAAGCTTATCAAATATATTTGACTAGTCATCCCGAATTTCGAGACGAAAAACTTCATTATTAAAAATACAGTAATCAATTATTTTTAATGTTTAAAGTTTCTAAAATTATTTGTTGAGTTTAAAATAATGATTGAAAAAATTTATTTCTGGATGAACATTTTTACATTTACTGTTATTTTAAATTCAAACAATAATTTTAGTAATGTTATATGTTAAAAATAATTATTTCTTCGATAAACTATTTGAATATTGTGTTTTCAATAAACAAGTAATATTTATGAAAAAATATTAATTGTTTAAGTTCGGGAATTTTCCAGTTGCAAATCTCTTAATACTAAACGATGTGTTGATATGGATTTTAAAATACTTTATGCTTTTAATATTAAAAAATAAAAATTCAATTAACTATTTTTAATTTGAGTTTGAAAGCATTGAAAAAGATGAAATAACAAATCTTGGATAGAAACAGTTAGTTAGTCTTATAAAGTATCATTATTTAATTATTAATCAAGGAAGTTTAAGAAGAGGATATATTCGTGAGTATGAAAACGGTTTAAAATATAAAAATGCTTTATATAATACATTTTTTGTTTTCTCTGCCTTTTTTATATCGCCGTGAATCGATTTCTAACAACCTAAGTATATCCAATTTAAACAAATAAATTCTTTAAAGGTAGAATTCATTACAAATTCATTTAACATCATATAAAAACTATATAGTCTTTTAGAAAACTATTGATTCTTCTTTTCTGAATAATTATTTTTAATATTAATCTTTCCGCTATTTTCCGCTTTTTCGTGAAAATTCACACAATTTCCTCTTTTTTGCGATCTCTTCGAGCTGTGAGCCCTGTTTTAATTTTATTAAAAACTCTTCCTATTGAAATAATTTCTTCCAAGGTCTGACAGCAATATAATAATTATTATTCTCTGAGAATTGCTTGATGGTTTCCTGAAATTTAAAATTCATTTTAACACGAATATTTATTTATTTCAAGATTTCATTCGCCTTTTTGAGAATGCAACTTTATTTCGAGGAATTTATTCAGATTTAATTAGAATTTTCTTTAGCATTTTATATTTAGTATTTATTAATTATTTATATATAGTATTTTTTTAGTATTTTATATTTTCATCGGAATTCATTTAATTAAATTCCAATTGAATTAATAGTTTCAAGGGATAGCATGGAAGTCTAAAGAATTTCAAAGAATTTTAAAGGTGGCAATTTTCACAATTTGTCTATAATTTGAAAAAAATACATTTTTTTTTAATTGAGATCGAAAATCATCGGATTCAAAGGCAGCAGATTGTTTTTGAATTTTTTATTTAAAACTTAATCAAAATGTGCTTCACATAAAGGTATTTTTTACTGCGACAATAATTTCGTTAAAAAAGTGATTGGCACAAAGTGGCGACAAGAATAATTTCATAGGTTTTTTTCATATTTTTTTGTAATTTCATTGAAATATAATGCTGTTTTTTGGGGATTTTATTAGATTAATGGTATAAAAGAACGTTTCAAAGAACTTCAATTAATTTTTGAAATAAATTTAACTCTTCTGATGTTCAGTTAAATTCTACTGAATTCAGTCACTCACAATTAGTAAAAATGCACTGATTCAATTAGTATTTATTTCTACTCGCGCATAAGCACTACCTAAACTCGTAATAATAGATTCCTTAAACATTTGTAATTTAGGGGAGACCACCCTACAGTAAATAATGAACCTACAGTATATAATAATCAGTTTGGAATACTGTATATTGTAAAATCAATAATTCAATTTAGAAATTGATAATTTAGACACTATACGTGTTAGTGAATTAAAATCAAAATTAATTATTTTAGGTATATTTGCGCTTTTAATTAATGGTTATCCACTGTATACTCATCTACTTTACCTGCACAAATTAATTTAATGTATGATAATATTGGATTTGTTTGTATATATTCTTTATGACACATCAAACTTCAGAATTACATATATTAATAGCGATAATATGAAAAAGCAACAGAAACGAAACAGATCAACAAGAGTGCCGCGGAAAATTGACTTTGTTTTCTAAACAAAATTTCCAGTTTTCTGACCTAATATTTCAATAGTTTGAAGACTATTTTTCTTCAGTTTACATGTAAATTATATAAAATCCTATTTATTTATCCCCTTTTCCACATTTCATCTTAAATGCGAATTGAATGATTAGAACCCACCAAGATAATCCTACTAATTTTGATCGAAAATTAATTATTTTGGATTGAAAAGTTTAATATTATATTTTCCTTTAAAAATCTACCCTTTTTGGTTTACAGTTTTATGATTTGGTTGAAAATTTAAGTATTTTGTGAAAAATTAACAATTTCGTTAAAAAAATAAATAAACTTAACTGTTTAATTAAAAATTAATTTTTTAAAATTTTAAATTCATATTTTTGGGTTGAAAATTCGTCTTTTCGACTTGAAAATTTAACAATTTGGTTAACATTTATTTTTTCTCGATTGAAACATCTTTTCCGTTAACAGTTCACCTGATTTGTTGAAAATTCATATTTTTCGGCTTGAAAATTCATTTCTTTTCGTAGGAAATTTTTTTTTGCATAAAAATTGTACTTCTTGGTTGAAACTTAAGCTGTTTTTAAGATTCAACCACATTGTTAAAAATTCTTCATTCTAGTCGAAAAACATCACTTTGGTTGAAATTTTATTCCATTTTTGATTAAAAATTGATCCGTTTTTAGTTGAAAATTGATCTATTTGATTCAAAATACGTGTTTTTTGATAGAAAAATAATGTTCATTGTTTAAAATGCAACTATTTTAGTTGAAGATTTATAGTTTTAGTTGAAAATTTACCACTTTGGTTGAAAATTAATTTTTTTGTCTAAAAATTCTTTTTGTTTCAATTTTAAAATTAATTTTTTCATTTTTTGTCGATAATTTATCTTTTTAGTTGAATATTCAACAATTTGGTTGAAAATCTAACTGAGATGCTGAAAATTCGTTTTTTTCAATCGAAAATTGAAATTTTTCAACCGAAAATTCTACTATATTCTATTTCTGGTTAAATATTGACATATTTTTAGTTTAAAAGGCAATTATTCTGCAAATCCTTTTTGGTTTAAAATTCAATTATTTATTTGAAAATTAACTTTTTGTTTAACATTGTAGCTTTTGTTGGAAGATAATATTTTCAGGTTAAAAAATTAATCTTTTAGACTTAAAAATTCAACAATTTGGTTGAAAATTTTTTTTCTTACTTGACTGGAAATGTTTTTTGTTTTAAAAATTTGAATTTTGATTTGAAATTTACCTTCCTAATTTTGGTTGGAAAATGCTTCTTATTTTTTTATAATTAATTTTCGTGTTTTTGATGATTCATTATTTTAGTTGAAAATGTAAAGCTTTTCAAATTTAATCTATTTCACTAAATATTTTCGTGAAAAATCACTTTCTTTCCCTTGTTTTTATAGTATTTTGATCTTTGAAGAACTGTTATCGATGAACTTAAAAAAATGTTGGTTTGTTTAATTCAAGTAAGACTGTTCCAATGTATTGTACTATTTTCATCAATGAAAATAAACAAATAACTGATTGAATTATTTAAATACTTAGTACTGATTTAATTAGTTAAATTTTTACTAATTCAGATTTAGAGAGCTGATAATCGGATATACTTCCGATTAGGGTGTACCTCCAAAACCCATGAAACTACGTATACCTACGTATTTTGACGCGCTGATTAC
>JAAAKG020136899.1:0-13059 GCA_010014905.2 Druon quercuslanigerum
TTTTAAAGTTTATCCCTTAAATTCTTTAACATAATTATTTATTTATATATTTATAAACATATTTAATAAAAAATCAATTGATGAATTAAATTCATTTATTAAAAAATTAGATATTATTCATTATGAATAATACATTATTTCTAAAATTTAATTTTTAATAATAGGTACTATTTTTAATAAAAAAATATGAGATTTCAAAGATTAAAATTTTCTCAATAATTTACACATTTCGGTTTTGTTAGCCTTTTTAATCGAAATTGACTTTTCTTTAATCCTCAGATATTGAAGATTCATAATTTTTGACCATTTAAGGTTAGGTTAGCTTTTTCCACCAACAAACTTATATTTTAAATTTAAAATGAATATAGTTCGAACAAGATTTCCAATTTTTACAGTTTTAGGTTATATTAACGGGTTTTACAAAAAATCGGTTATTTAATTAATTATTTGAATTTAATTTTAATATTATTTTATATTTTATTTCATTAATATTATTTAAAAAAATATTATTTAAAATTTTTAATTAATTAACTGCGACTATGTTATTTTAGTGTTTCTTGTCGAGAATTAGTGATTAGTTCAATACAAAATCATTAGATTTCAAAGATTCATATTTTTTTAACAAAAATTTGCATTTTTAATTTAAAAAAAGACAAATCTCAAAGATGATTTACAACTGCAGTTAAAAATGACTGATTTTAAATGATAAATAATTTAAATATGATAAATTTTAAATAATTTTAAATTACCAATTTTAGGTTACGTTGACGTTTTAAACCGAAAATTAGTATTTTCAATTAAAAAACATTAGACTTTAATGACAAATTTATAATTTTAGAACCATCCAAGGTAGTCACCAGAACAGGGTGATTTAAACAAAAATCATTAAGTTTCAAACAAGATTTAAAATGTGGAAAATTATGTTATCGTTTTTCGTCGAAACTTGGTATATCATTATTCTTCATATTACAATCTAGTGATTAAATTTCCAAATTTTGTACTATTTTTCGCGTTCTATATCGGATATAAGTTCTTTTAATGAAAAATTATTTGATTACAAAGATGATAACAAATTTTTGAACAATTTTAGGTTATGTTTCTTTTAGCCAGAAATCGGTAAATAATTGAAAGAAGATTCAGCGTTTTGGAACAATTTAAGGTTATGTTAACATTCTTTATCGGAACTCGTGTGTTGTAAGCCAAAAAAAAACCGTAGGTTTAAAAAAAAATTACGATCTTAAACAGTTCTGTGCTATTTTAATGTTTTTCGCAGGGAATTATTGGTATTTTTAATACAAAATTATTAGATCTCAAAGAATATTTATAATTGTTTAACAGCTTCAGGTTATGTTGGTGAGTATTACCTGAAACTCACATTTTGAAACAAATACATTTAATTTAAATTAAATGATTTTTCTTTAAAATAATAAAATGTAGAAGCTTAGTGTTTTTCTTCAGAAACTTATATTTCAATTGAAAAAATATTAGACTTCAAAGAAGATTCATAATTCCTTTAATAAATGTATGTTAAATTAGAGTTTTTTTTTTGAAAATTGGTATTTTCAAAGAAAAATTATTGTTACTTAAATATTACTTAGAACCTTTTAACAATTTTGGATTAGGTAATAATTTCCATCTAAAGGTGTTATTTATAATAAAAAGAAATTACATTTTAAACAATATTAACAACTTTTTAACAATTTTCGGTTCTGCTGTCGTTTTACACCGTAAAAAACATTAGGAAATTAGTTATTTTTAATTAAATTTTTTAAATTAAATTCATATTTTTTAAAAATTTGAGGTCTTTATCGTCGAAAACTGGAATTTCTTAACAAAAATTCCAAGATTTGGTTGTTTATATATTGCAAAAAATAATGTATGTTAATTATAAAGTTAAAATATCAATTTTATAAGACACAAAAATGTTGCATTGACATTAATCTTAATTTTTCAATTTAAATAACAATATCAATTGAACAATTTAAAAATTGTTGAATATTGAATATTTTAAAGCTTAATATCCTAGAAATTTATTATTAATTATTTAAATTATCAAGTATTTTTTGGTAGAAAGATTAATTTAATTATTTTCTGTAAAATTTCGAGACAATCGGTGCAAAGCGTTTTTAAATGTCAATGTCAAAGACTAAATTGAGCACAAGCCAAGAATCGACTCATTCTTTAGATATTCATTGGATTGCTTGTTCTACTTATATGCAAGTTTTATTTTTGTTAGAAGTCAACATGGATTGTGATACAATTTTACATATGAAAATTATTGCTACATTAGACAATTTTACGGAATTTGCGCAATATGCAAAAAAAACTCGGCTCCATTGAAACTTGGACCAGCTACAAATTAAGGATAAGTATTTTATTTTATATGCCACGGGAGTCAATCGATGATAACTGACCACGACACGGTTTATTTTATTTTCCTGAGTAATCCCAACTTAGTTCTGTACATCTAATATTACCTTTTGTTTAAAAGATAACTTTGTCTGAAAAAAATACATTTATATTATTTATTATTATTATATATTATTTTATTTTACTGAGTAATCCAAACTTAGTTCTGTACATCTAATATTAACTTTTGTTTAAAAGATAACATTGCCTGAAAAAATTACATTTATATTATTTATTATTATTATATTATTATTATATATTATTTTATTTTACTGAGTAATCCAAACTTAGTTTTGTACATAATATTACCTTTTGTTTAAAAGATAACATTGTCTGAAAAAATTACCTTTATAGTCATAGGTATGACACTACGCGTTTTAATAAATTAAAACTAATTTTTTTTAAATTTTTGCTTTTAATTAATTGATTATCCATTGCAGGTTGCAGCATCCACTTTAGAAAGGTTTCATCTATATTAATTAAGGGTGGCTGTTTTAATTGAGGAAAAAAATTCTTGGCATTACCCGATTTTTCCCGGTTTAGAAAAATGTTTCACAATCATTGATATTAAAAAATTTGAAGTCTTAAAGCTAAGATTTTTTCATTTAAAGTAATAAAAACTGAACTGCATCTTAAGACCCAAAATGGAGCTCTCAAATTTTAAACTTTTTATAATTGTAGGTTAAAAATTTTTCTAATTCACATTTTTTTATTCAGCTGCCCTTAATATCAGGGCGTCTACATAAATCCTGCAAAAAAAAATCCCTGACAATTCCAGGTTTTTTCCAGCCATTTCAAACTTTTTCCAGGTATGATTTTTCGCGAGTTTCTTACAAATAATTTCCCTTTTTATTTTATAGGAATTTAATTAACATTACACGATATTCTTAAATATTTTAGCACGATGGATTAAATAAATAATTATATAATGCTAAAAACATAATTAATCATTTCTCGAATTTTTCTCTAAAGTACATGAATTTGAATAAAAATTCAAATTAAATTAAAAATTAACTTGAACCTCTTTAAATTCCTAACTTTGCACGTAGAAATTTGGACTTTCAAAAAGATAAATCAATTTTCAAACAAATAGTTGAATTTTCAAAAAAAAGAATTAATTTTCTACCAAAAAGACGATTTTTCAAAGAAATAAATTAATTCTCAATCAAAGAGTTGAATTTTCAACTTAAAAAGATCAATTATCAAACAAATAACTGAGTATAGATCTAAAAAATATCACTTCTTAACAAAAAATGGAATGGTTAAATTTTCAGTTAAAAAAATTATTCTTGCACAAAAAAACAGATTTATTTTTTAAACAAATTTAATTTAACCTTTAAGCAATAAGTTTTATTTTCAACCAACAAAATTAATTCATTACTAAAATTATCAATAGTTAATTGCAATACATGAATTTTCAAGCAAAAAAATGGATTTTTAAACAAGACGAATAATTTTCAAACAGGAAAATTAATTTTCTAGCAAGAAAGACGGTTTTTAGATTAAATATATGAATATTTAAGCAACAAGTTGAATTTTCAATTAAAGAAAACCCCCTTTTAACTAAGCAGTTAAATTTTCAACCGAACTAATGAATTTTCAACTAAAATGTTCAAGCCTTATCTCGAATAATTGAATTTTAAACAAAAAGATGAATTTTTGAGAAAAGATTTCAATTTTGAACAAATTAGTTTTATTTTTAACCAGCATAATGGATTTTCTAGCAATACCAAATACAAATAAAACAAATTTTCAGCAAAATAGTTAAATTTCAAACAAAAAATATCCATTTTCAAACGAAAATGGAATAGAAGAATCATTTTTACCAACGAAGACAAATTTGTTTGAAAATACATGAATTTGAAATTTAAAAAATTAATTGTCAAATAACAATTAAACAGTTAAATTATTAGTTAAAATGTATTTCCAACCAAAGCTACGAATTTTCAACTAGAATAATGATTCGTCAACTTAAATAGTTGAATTTGCAACCAAAAACCTGAACTTTGAAATAAATTAATGAGTCTTTAAATTTCCCATAAAAAGAATTATTTTTAGCTCAGAAGATTAATTTATAACAAAAGGTCAAAATTTTAAACCAAAAATAATTTTTCAACCAAGTATTAAATAGCTTTATTTTAAGTAGAAAAATTAATTTTCAATAACAAAAAAAAACAAGAAACAAATTTTCAAAAAAAATCCCTGACATTTCCAGGTTTTTCCAGGTACATAAAAAAAGGCTTAAAAAAAAAGTATGTAATCAAAGGCTTTTCCTTAAAAATTATAAACACACGCGATCATTTCCAATTCTTGAAATTGAAGAATCAATCAATAAATTTTTAATTGATCCCAATTATATCATTTTAAGCAATTTAATACCAGAAACGTTAAAAATTAAACAATAAAATTTCTTTTGATTACACTATTTTTAAAATTAAAAGTTGAATTATTTTAATGTTAAGTTTTGATTTTTAATTTAAATTTAGAACGTACAAAAATACCCAATAATAAAATTGCTGACATTATAAAATATCCAATATCATAAGCAATTGCCGACCAAGAAAAATGTCCGACAGTATCGAATATTTTATAATGTCCGCAATTTTATTTCATGAATTTTTTATGACCTGGAATTTTTCAAATCTTTAATTTCATAAATTATCGAGAATTTTATTAATCGGGATTTTCAGGAATTTCTAAGTAACGGGAATTTCATTTTTCTAGATGTTTAAGGCCTCTCTAAAAAATCACCTCTTTGGTAGAAATTTAATATTTTTTGTTTAAAAATGTAACTATTTTGTTAAAAATTAATGAGGATGGAACTAATTACTTTTTTACAAATTTATTTTTGAGGTTGAAGATTCATAATTTTATTCAAAAATTCATCTCTTTAGTTAAAATTGTAACTATTTCATTTTTGGTAGAAAAGTGATCTCTTTCAGTTGAAAATTCGTGGTTTCTTTTTATTTAGAAATAATTTTTTTTAATTGAAAACGCAGCTGTTCCATTCCAGAAACTTCGTTTCTCATGGGTTGTAAATTAATTTTTATAACTGAAAAATTAACTATTACATTTCGGTTATAAATTTATCTTCTTAATTGAAAATTTCAATATTTTGTTGAAAATTCATGCATGTGGTGAAAAAGTCAGGCTTTTGGCTTTCAAATTATGCTGCTTTGTTAAATTTCGTTGTTTGTTTGTTAAAAATGCATTTTCTGGTTTACACATTAATCTTTTTTTGTTCAAAATTCATCTTTTTGGTTAGAATGTCAATTTTTACATTTTTCATTGAGAATAAATTTTTTCTAGTTAAGAAAAAAACTTTTCAGTTTTAACTTGAATCACTTCTTTTCTTTTTGGTTCAAAATTATTTTCTTAAATTATTCCATGTTTGGGTAAAAATTGATATTTTTTAGTTGAAAATATAAATATTTAGTTGAAAAAATGTCCTTCTGGATTTCAAAATTCATCTGCTTTGGTAGGAATTTATTATTTTTTAAATTTAAATGTTTAGTTAAAAATGAATATTTTTTGGTTATTGAGAATTCAATTATTAAATTCATCTCTTCGGCAGAATTTTACTATTTTTTATTTTAAAGGAAAATATTTTTAGTTGGAATTTCAACTTTTACAATTTTCATTGAGAATAAATATTTTTTGGTTGAAAACTCGACAACGTTTGGTTAAAAGTTGAGCAAATTTTTTAAACGTTGAGCAACTTTTTTAAAAGTTTAGCAACCTTTTTTAAAAGTTCATTCTGCTGACTCAAAATTCATTATTTTATTCGATAATACATCTTTTAGGTAGAAAACGGAACTATTTTAATTATTTTTTACGAATCAATTTTTAACCATAAAATTTTTATAAATTGTTTAATTTCAAACTGCTGATAAATATTTTTTTTTATTTTAGGATCATATTCATATTAAAAAAAGCATGATGATTATGATGTTTTTGGAAATCATGATATATTTCGAAATCGTGATATATTTTGAAATCACGATATACATTTTTTTTTTTAAATCAATATATTTTGAACGCACTCATTTTAAATCATGTTTTCTTTTAATCACGATATATGTGTTTTGAAATAAAGATATGATTTAAAATCAATATATATTTTGAAATCCAAAGTATTGTAAGTTTTAAATTTTCTACAATGAAAAAAAAAACGTTACCAAAATTAATTTCGTAGTGTTCTTTATAGGATAGGAAAAATTAAATATTAGTGATGGAATTTTCTTAAGAAAGAAGTGCAAAGAAAACTAAGGAATTGAGTAGCTATTAGAAAAATGAGGAATTGTTTACAAAGTAGCCTCTATATTTTCCCTTAGCAAACAGCGATGATATAGAATTTATTGATTCAGTTTCATAGGATCCGAAAGGGATAAGTGATGTGCGTCACAAATAGTGGTAAAGATATTTTTACAACGATATTTTGACATTTAGAAAGTATACCTGAAAGAAGAATAATTAAAAACGCTAATTAATGACCTTGTTTCAATCGCTAAATGAATTTCAATATTGTGCATCTCTGAAGAATTATATGAAAAATTAATATAACTATTTAATTTTAATTTTTGAATTATAACCATGTAATTTTACGCATTGTTACATTTTATTATATTTAAAAAATATATTTTTCACACTATATAGTGTCACGTAGAAATGAATAAAATTAGATTGAACACAATATAGGAGATTTAATACATTTACGATGTCTTATTAATAATTCTCAAATATCTATTTTTAGTCTTTTATTATGACAGTTTAATTATAATTGTACGTGTTTCTAAAAGAGATAATATAAAATTCATTGAGTACTAAAATAAATAATGTTCATTATGGGTGTCGTAATAGCTATGTAATAATTAATCAATAATTAATCGCTAGAGTATCAAAGAAATTAGAGACTACATCTATTTTTTTTAAATCCTGAAATATCTACATTGTGTTTACATTTTTTTTAAGAATGTTTACAAGTTTTAAATTATTTTGGCATCTTTGTAAAACTTGTAAATATCTCTTAATCTTACTCAAAATTTTCTACAATTTTGTAATGTTGCAAAATCTATTTTATCTAATTTTAGAGATCTTTTGAAAGTCTCTTTAAAAATTTTTTTTTAGAAAATAATAAACGTGTATAAATTGCCCAGGAATCTTCAGGAAAGATTTCTGTTTTCTTAAAACCTTTCAGTATTCTTAAGAAGCTTAGAATTCAATTTTGTTTCCAATTTTTTGAAATATTTTAAAATTTCTAATTATTTTCGAATCTTTTTAAAATGTCTAAATATCTCTTAAACTCGCTGAAAATTGTCTACAAATTTGTAATCTTGCAAAATTGAAAAATATAGCTTTAAAACCTTTTACATTCTTTTCAAAATTGTAGGAAATAATTTGCAATCATTTTAAATTTTCTCTTAGAATTCATTTTTAAAAATAAAAAGTTTTAACATTCTTAAAACGCTTCAAAATTTTCGTTTGAAATGTTAAAAAATCTATATTTTGTTTTAATTTTTTTCAAATTTTAATTATTTTTTAAAAAGAATACGATTTAAACCAGTTTCGTGTTTAAACCAAAAATATATTTCATTCATAAACTTTTTAAAAATGTTTCGAATTAAAAAAATTGCCTTAAAATCTTCTTTTTTTCTAATTTTAGAAATCTTTTAGAAGTTTCTTAAAAATTATTTTTTAGAAAATAAGAAACGCGTATAATTTGCCTAAGAATCTTTAGAAAAGATTTTGTTTTTTTAAAACCTTTCAATATTCTTGAAAAGCTTGAAAATCGATTTTGTTTCCAATTTTTTGAAATATTTAAAAATTTCTAATTATTTTCGAAACTTTTTAAAATGTCTAAATATCTCTTAAACTTACTCGAATTTTTTCTTAACTTTTGTAATCTTGCAAAATTGAAAAATATAGTTTTAAGATGTTTTACATTCTTTCCAAAATTGTAGGAAGTAATTTGCAATCATTTTCAATTTTCAATTTTAATTTTCAATTTTCAATAAAACTTTTCAAGATTCTTAAAACGCTTCTAAACTTTCGTTGGAAATGTTAAAAAATCTATATTGTGTTTTAATTTTTTTAAATTTAAATTATTTTTTGAAAAGAATACGAATCAAACCAGCTTCGTGTTTAAACCAAAAATATATTTCATTTATAAACTTTTGAAAAATGTTTCGAATTGAAAAAATTGCCTTAAAAACTTTTTTTTTACTAATTTTAGAAATCTTTTAAAAGTTTCATTAAAAATTATTTTTTTAGAAAATAATAAACGTTTATAATTTGCCCAGGAATCTTTAGAAAAGATTTTTGTGTTCTTAAAACCTCTCAATATTCTTGAAAAACTTAAAATTCAATTTTTTGAAATATTTTAAAATTTCTAATTATTTTCGAATCCTTTTAAAATGTCTAAATATCTCTTAAACTCCCTAAAAATTGTCTATAAATTTGTAATCTTGCAAAATTAAAAAATGTTTACTTTGAAATATTCTACATTCTTTTTCGAATTTTTCAAAAATCACGTTTTGTTTTAATTTTCAACTATCAAGATTAATGTTCAACCAAAAAAGCAATATTTAACAAATTTCATTTGAATTCAACCAGTAAAGACAAATTTTCAACTTCATACCACAACAAAAAATTCACCAAAATAGATTAATTTTCAACCAAAGAATTCTACTTTTATTTAAAACGGTGAAATTTTTCAAAAAGAAGAATTATGGAACACGTTTCAAACTGACTTAATTATTCATGACAAGTTGAAAAAAGGTTTGAAAGTTACTTTAAAAATTGATTTTTGGAAAATAAAAGAACGTTTTTAATTTGGACAGAAATTAAAAAAGTTATTTTTTTCTCTTTAAAACAATAAAAAAAATTTAATTATATTTTAAAATTATTTACATTTTTTCTGAAATTAGAAGAAAAAAGCATTCTGCATAAGTTTCTAAATCTTCTGAATATTTTTTAAAACATTTTAATTTTTTCCCTAGACTTTTTTTTAGAAATTCTGAATAGTTAAAAAAAATTGCCATAAGATCTTCGGGATTCATTTCTGGATAATTTGTGAAATCTTTTAAACTGCTTTTTTAATCTTAAATTTTTTCGCAATAAAAATCATTTAAATTTTTTTGAAAATCTGAATCTACATTTTACTTTAGATTTTAAAAAAACCTTTCCAAGTTTTAAATGACAGATTCTCGAATTTTTTCGAAACTTCGGAACATCTTTTGAAATTATTTACTTGTTTAAAATATTGTTTACATCCTATAGAATCAAAAAATTGCGTTTAAAATTCTTCCAGATTCTTTTTTGACATACTCTGAAATCTTTAAACTATAAAAGAACAAAATTATTTCCATAATTAAAAACTCATTTAAAATTAAAATTTTCTTTTTTATTAATAATGCTTAGACTTTAAAAATAAATTTTATCATGAAATAACATAACTTATTTCGAAATTTGGATTGTCGCAACCAACAAGGTTTTCGGCAATGACGATATAAAAGTTCAAATTTATTTGTCTTATTACCACGATTTATAAAAATATCACATTTTTTAAAACTGCAAATCCGATTCCCGGCTCGAATTTGTATTCTCGGGCAATTTCAGGGTTTTCCAAGTTTTATTTTAATTCCTGACTATTTCTCAATTTTCCTGGCCAGTAGACATCCAATATTCCTAAACATTATATTGAAGGTTTTCCTTTTGAAAAATTTTCTTAAGTTTATAAGAATTTATCAGGTGGAAAATAATAGCCTACATGAGAAAATTCGATAAATATAGTATAGATAAGTGCATGGTAACCTTCGGAAAAATCCTTTCAAAGTAATTTATTCCTGTAATATTTCTTGCTTGAGAAAACATGTCCTTTGTGCCTGATACGAGTCAGGGAATAGAATCATGAATAGAACACTTTATAATCAGTTTCATATGAGTCATGAGTTTATCAATATTCATAAAAAATATGAAAATCTGAGTTCAACAAACGATAAAAAAGTTATCATTCTATGTTATCAAAGATTAGGTCTATATATACAATTTAAAAAATAATTTTGTAAATTCTAATTGCGTTTAGAATAAACTTAATAATTTACATGTATAGCTTAATTGAATTTATTTTTATTTATTTTAAATAATGCAATGTTTAACAATATCAATTAAAAAAATGTTTTCAATACTTGAACAATTTTCAAGCTGCAATAGTTCAAAATTGTACTGCTTCAAAACGAAAATCTGAATAGATGTATAAACTTACATTTTATATTGAAGTTTTATAAATTATTTTAAATTTGAAAATAGTTTCAAATTCATAACTAGACAGTTGTAAAAAAATAACAACGTTTCAAATTGAATCTTTTTTAATTACAGACTCAAAAGAATTAATCTTTACAAATTTTTCTGTTTAGTAATATTTATTTAAAATTGGAAGCCACAATATTTAAATAATTTTTTAATAATTTTGTATTGCTTTAATTTCTTATTATTAGATTTTATTTTTTACAGTTAAAAAGTATAAAAGGATGTTTAGAATCCTTCAATTTTGGAATAATAACATCTTCAAGGTTTATTATTGAAAATTCTTCATTTTTTATTGAGTTGGAAAGAATGAAATTTTTACATTTAATTTCCCCTAAATTTGAAGAGAGAATTTTTCAAAAACATTTTAAGTAGTACAAAGGTGAACATATTTCGTGATTTTTAATTTTTGTTGAGAACAAAGGGGGGAATTTTTTATGTTTAATTGTTTTCTGAATTGTGAGTTTTTAAATTTTAGTTGAAGAAGAAATTTGTACTTGCAGCTGTGTTTCTGAAATTAAAATGAAATAAATAAATAGACAAACTTTGCTCTTGCAAAAAATACCCAAAAATTATTCAAATTTATCATAAATAATTTTCTATAGGACACGCAGTTTTTGTTTTAATCGTAAAAAATAACATTTAAAATTAAAAAATTAAATTTTTTGAAAAACAACACAAGGCACGAACTAAAATTAACAGACTAAAGTTGTCCAACCCAAAAAAGATTTCTAAATTTTTATTAATCATTTTTAGGTAGAACGCTTAGATTTTTTTTCAATCGTAAAAAACTAAATTAAAATGTTTTTAAAAATTATAGAAAAACAACACGAGACGAACTAAATTAAAAGACAAAAGTTGTTAAAAATGTTTCGCCTAAATTAAATCTAAATTGAATATAAAGAAATTAGATTTATGGCCAAACGACACAATTTGCAGTGAAATGTTTAATAATAATCTTTATTTTAATAAAATTCCCATTTTTTTAAAGATAAAAATAAGACAGCATAAATAATTTTGTTTCAATACTAATGCATACCATGAATGGTAATAATATAAGTTTACTGAAAAGATATATATTTTGCAGGATGGCTAAGAATAAAATTTAATGCAGATAGAGACATAAATATTAATTAACCATTAAAAAGGAGATTTGTACTGATAGAGTTGAACATTATATAGAAATATTCGCATTTTCGACGAAATCAAGTGCAAAGCACGAGATACGTGATGAGAAGGTGTCCGTTAAAGCCCAAGGAGCTTTAACTAAAGAAAATTCACAATAACCAAATGAGAATTTTCGACGCTTGGACTTTTCATTTTAAAAGGCTTGCGCACAAATGTGGGGTAAATAGAAAAGCCGAGCACGAAACGCGAGGTAAATATTTTATCGAGCGCGCAATGAGAATGTGTCCACGGAGCGGGAACATTTTTTTTTATTTGGAAGGGAGAAAATTGGAAAAGGGATTTTTTTTTATTTCAAACAATTTTGGTTTTCATTTTTTCAAGAATTAGAAAAGGGCAATTTTTTATATTTAAACTTTTGATTGCAGTTCGATTTTGATTAATTTGAAATAATTTCTGTTTTAAGGGTTTTCATTTTTTTGTTGACCGGAACAATGATTTCAAACTGGGAAAAAATGGAAAAACAAAATAATAAAATTTAATTATTTAAAATTTTTCATTTATATCAATTTTTCTCCGGGTTTTGAGTAAAATGTATAAAATTTGAGTTTAATTATTAATTCACCTATTAAAATTTTCACATAATTACTTATTTTAAATAAATAATTAATATCATTAAAATTCAAATTAGTTTTCAATAAACGAAGGTAAAATCCTTGAGGGAAGGTCTTTTTATTGTCTTTTGGCCTTACAACCTCAACAATAGTTCATTAAAATTATCATTCATCAGAAATTCATCTACTGAATGCGGAATTAACTTTATCGATGAGCCCAGATGAGACCAGAATTTTAAAATTATGCTTACATTTTTTCAGAGCATATTCTAAAAAAGTTACTTATATCCACATTTTTTTATTCTAAATATCAACGGAAAACACTAATAAAATCTTTGTTAAAAACTTCATAAAATCTAAAATGAAAAAAGATCTTAAATTCAAAATTTTTCGTGCCAAATATCAGATCTCTGAAAACCGTTTTTCCATAATTTTAAGATTTAAAATAGTATTACTGATGATTTTATTTTATTTTATTTTATTTATTATTTTATTTTATTTTTTTAAAATTCAAAATACTCTTTTAAAATAAAATAAAATTAAAATAAATAACACAAATGGTTCGATATGCCAGGGAATTTAATTCGATTGAAACCAATAGCATAAT
>JAAAKG020136900.1:0-13058 GCA_010014905.2 Druon quercuslanigerum
TCTATATACGTATATCGTTCCCCCACTCTGACGCCCCGTGCCGCATCTAGGCTTATAATATCTTTGCCTCAACCACCTTATCAATCACTCACTCAATCTCCCACAAACAAACCCTTCTACACACTTCAACAATCCACTCACCTTAAATTTCACCATAAACTTTCAAAAAACTCAGCATTACAATTCACCGCTACCTTACACTTTCATGCCGGAAACGGAAGTCCCAGAACAGTCTAGAATATTCAGACAAAAATACCAGAATTGGTAGCCTATTTTAGAAATAGAAAAAGATTCGAGAACATTATCGAAAATTACAGAAGTTTCTACATGCTTCTTGAAAAATCGAAACAATTTGAAATATGATGCCTCGAAAACGAAACATTTCCGTCAATGGATCTTCAAAATTGTAAAATGTTAATTCGGGTTTAAAACTATTATTCTCCTATTTTAGTGAAAAAATCCGATTTTTTTCAAATAAATTCGTGTAGTGAATCTGAACTGAACATTTTAAAATTGTAAATTTCTAATTTAAAACAAATATATATATATTCCTCTATTATTCTACTATTTTCGCGAAAAATTCCCTTGTTTTAAGAAATTTTTGTGCTGTGAGAGCTGTATATTTTAAAAATTGACTATAAATTAATTCACAGATAAGCCCATGGTTTGTGGTAACGTGCGAAGATGGTTGCAGCACAGTTCCTGGTATTTGGCTTTCTGAAGACCGAGAAAATGTCAGCTGTCCACCAAAGGAAGCGAAATTAAATGAATGCTTATCGGCGTATGAACTGGATTCGAGGTGGAAAGCGCACAGAGTGACAGTCCTTCATGGACCATATGGTATGCTTGGCTTCGAACCAACGGAATATTTTTTACTTATTGTCTTATTCATAATATTAAATAAAATCGTTATATGTATTTAAATTTTATTCATGTGGTGTTTTAGCTACCAGACAGCTAGCAATCAATGTAGAAAAACGAGTTTCTTGTATTTCCAGCGCAGACGAAAATTATTTTCAAGTAGTACCTAATCCGACAATCCCAGAGAAACGACCACTAAAAAGGAAACAAATGACTTTATCCGACGAGGATGTACCAAGTGAGTAGTATTTTATCCATTTTTCGAGTATATTTAATTTTTCCTTCGACGGACCACGAGTTTTCAGTTTTACCTGCAATCCATTGAACCTCAAGATCTTTTAGATTTTCATTTTTAAAGTCTGTTACATGTGAAGCTATAATTTCTTTATTTTAAAACATTAAATAGTTGTAATTTTTATACTTTAAATTCTTTGAAATATTAAAATCAGAATTCCGAGATTTAAAATTGTCTTATATAATTCAAGCAAAATGTCTACTTTTAATAAATTTCGGAAATCAAAGTACAGAAAAAAAATTAAATGCTGCGAGAGACCATGACTATGAAATTTTATATGCCATTTTAAGATTCAGGGGCTCAATTGCCGTATTTAAAAAATCCTCAAGGAAATCCTTGTATTGTCTTCGGAGTTCGCCAAAGCAGACCGGAAGCGCCAGTTCCCGAAGTCGAAGCTAGCAGCCCTCTCATCACTCCAGAAGTGAAATTCGGAATTTATCTGCGCTGAATGGAAGCACCAGTTCTCACCGGTCACAGAATCGATGCAAGCAGACCGGAAACAGCAGTCCTCGCCGGACCAAGAATCGCAGCAGGCTAACTCAAAATCGTCCGGGCAGCAGGAAGCCCCCTCACGGAGATGAGAAAGGCGAGGAAAATTATTATTTCAATAGTATGCATAACTAACAGTATATATTTAATTGTATTCTTACGATCATTTTCGTAGTTTTCGTCCTGTTTCGCATTTGAATGATAATTACTCAGGGACATCTCAGTGAAGTCCTGAGGACATTCTCAGGACAATTTCAAGATCTTCTGAGGACATCCGTAGGACATCATTAAAGTACGCCCTACAACGATAAAAAAATCGAATTTTTATTAGAAAAATTAACACCATTTATTTTCCAAAACCTTAATTAAACATAATTTAGGTTCGTCAGAGTTGTTCATATATTTAATTTGCTTTAATTTAAATATTATATTATTTAATTCAGTTTAAAACTGCAGGCTACACATTAGGTAATTTTGTAAATTATCTTGGTTTCAACATTCTTCTATTTTTTTTCTATTGTTCAGTTTATTGTTATTTTATTGTTTAGTTTAGTCGTCAAGATTAGCTGTCCGAGAAAAAAGTGCTCCAAAGACATGGTAAAATAAGTATCAAGAAATTGTTTATTTTCTTAGCTTAGAAAAAGAAACTTATTTTTAGAAAAGTATGTGTTGAAAAAAGAAACAAGTTTTACAGTTGTTAATACCCGTGTCTGTCCGCAACCTATTTTGCGTTTGGAAACAAAAATTCATTTCCTCTAAATTCAGAAGAAGCTCCTATCCGGGTCTATCTGGAAGTTTACTGTTGAAAAAAAACAAGCCCTACAGTGTATATTTAGCCGGGCCTATCCGGGACCTAATCGTGTAATGAGAATCTGAGAGCATTTGCATCGATAAAGAGATCAAGTCCGATATAGTATGTTTTATCGAGCTTATCGGGAAGCTATCCGGGACGTGGAAACAGAATCTCAGCTGTAATTTCAAAAATCTCAAACTATTTCGCTCTATATATCATTCGTATGAATGTATAACTTTTCGTAAAACGTAATTACATTTATGCATTAACTCATAAGTACGCTTTTAATGCAGGTGTAATTTTGTAGCCATAGGGATTAATTAATTATTATCAGCAGAACATTCTGCACAAGAATCAATCAAGTTTTCATCAGGACTTAAAATGGAAACAGTGCTTTTAGGGCCTCAACTATCAGTACCGTGTTCACTAAAGAGGCCCAAAAAATGTTTTACGAGCTAGAGCTCAAAATACACCCCCCCCCCACAGTTGTATTTTTGGATTTTTGGATTTTCGAAAAATTGGATAGATACCTCAGCGTTTGATCGAATGTAGCCAAAATTTTCAGAAATTGAAGAGCAATTTGAATATTCGACATAAATTGTTAAACAATTTTCAACTGTTTAAATAAATGTAACTTATTCAATCATTTTTTTCCAAAAAAGGTAAAAAATAATCTTTTTAAATTAAATTTAATAATTGATCATTCTTTGGAGTCATACATTTTTTTTAAAATATTTTGTGATTACCTTATGCTCCTTATTGTTTAATGCTTACATAACTTCGATACTTTTCTTCTAATGTTTATTTAATTTCTATTCGATTAAACAATTCTTATTTGCTCAAGCATTTTTTTTCGAAAACTTTAAAGAAATAATATAAAACGGAACATATAAAATTATTTTTCTGACTGTATAGTACGTAGAAAGGATATATTAACGACCTTTTAATTGTTTTAACAAATTGAATTTTTTTAAACAATTATTTTTGCCCAAAAATGTTTTTAAAATCGTATTTTTTGGATTAAACATAATATTAAATGATTTTTAGTATTATAGTACTATACAGTGTGAAAAATAATTGCACGTGTTCAAATGTTATATTATTTTTTTTAAGTTTTCGAAGAAAAACTACCTAAGCAAATAAAAATTGTTTAATAAATTACAGAGAAATTCGTGAAACATCAGACGAAAAGTATCAAACTTATGTAAGTATTCAATAATAAGTAGCATAGGATACCAACTTGAGAAAAAAGTGGACATCTCTATTATCTCTCTATTTTTAAAACTTTGAAAGTAAACAATAATTATTTGTTTATATAATCACATAATGTTTTTTTTTTATTTACTACTTTAAAGAATGACCTCTAATTTATGCAGGATATTCATATTGTTTATTAGTTATTATTTTTATTTAATAATAAAGCGGAAAATGCTGAAAATTAACAATAATACATAAAAATGTAGTTTCTTTGATTTTTGGGTCATATTTGGGCAGTTGTTCTCGTAAATCCTGGTCAATTCCATGGATTTTGTTATTTTTTAAAGTTTTTATTTAATTGATTCTGAAGATCAATTGATAAAATGGTCAAAGGATTTGAAATTTTTTCAGAAATTTTTTCAAATTCCTTGGCATTTTCAAGAGCTTTAAAAAATTTCAAAGGATTTTAAAATATTTTAAAGGGTTTAAAGTATTTTAGGTTATTTTAAAAGCTCCAAAGTAATTTTTAATTTACTTCAGTAGTTTAATGGAATTTTAAAGGATTTGAAATATTTTTGGGAATTTTAAAAGATTCCAAGGAATTATTAATTATTTTCATTAATTTGAATGGATTTCCTAAGTATGAAATATTTTACGAGAATGCAATTTGTAGAACCTCGGAAGATATGGAACGATTTTAAAGAACCTATAAGGTTTTTAGATATTTAAAAAGATTTCACGGGATTTTATAAGGTTTCCGAAGATTTAAATGATTGTAAGGAATTTTTAATGTTCTCAACGTATTTTAATAAATCTTCCAGGCTTTTAGGAAACATCTCGAGATTTCACAGAGTTGCACTAGCGTTAATAATATTTTAGTAGGTTTTAAAGAATTGAATCAAAAGAAGTGAAGTATTTCGTAGGGTTTCAAAGATTTCAAGAGTTTTGACATTAGTTTTTGGGATTCTCTCTTAATTCTTATTAATTTATCCTGAATTCTTTTAAATTTATTTAATTCAATGGATTTCTTAGACATTTTAAAAGTTTTTGTATATTTCATCCTGAGGATCAATTGATAAAATGATCAAAGTATTTAAAACATTTTAATGTATTTTTTTAATTCCTTGGAATTTTCAAGAGCTTTATACAAGGAATTTCAAAGGATTTTAGAAGATTTTAAATACTTTAGGCTATTTTAAAACGTTACAAAAGAAATAAATTGATTTCAGTATTTTAACGGAATTTCAAAGAAATACATTTTTTATTTATTTTAATATTTTGAAGGGATTTCAAGGACTTTTAAATATTTTAGGGTGTTTTAAAAGATTCCAAAGCAAAGTAAGAGATTTCGTAGGGTTTCAAAGATTTGAAGAGATTTGAATTTCTTTTGGAATTCACCCTGAATTCTTTGGAGTTCTCTTGAATTTTTTTAACTTCCTCAAATTCTTCTAAATTCATTCAATTCTATTTAATTCAATGCATTTTTAAAAAGTTTTTATTTAATTGATCCTTATTTTTTTCTTTACCTTGAATTCTTATGAATTTCATTAAATCAATCAATTAATCAATTTTGTCAAATCTCCCAATTAATTTAAATTCTACGGAATTTAATGGAATTTCTTTTATTTTTATAATTTTTTCCAATTCATTTGGAATCTTTTAAATTTATCCTGAATTGTTTTGAAATCTTATGATTGTGTCCTTAATTTTTTATCCCTTAAGAGCGAAAAAATACCCTTTGGTCCCTATATTTTATGCCATAGATACTGTGAATCCTGATATTACGTTTAATTTCAGCGGATGAACAGTGGAGAAGCGAGAGGGAAAGTGTGCGGCTGCAGCAGGTAGGAGGATTATACCATTAATTATCACGAATACACTAGCGCGGGAATACTCGTGGAAAGGACAAAGGAATAATCGAAGTTTCAAACAGACAACCTATGCTGACAATATTATAGATATGACTAAAATAGAAATATATAAATTTTCCGATGTTTTATAATTAAAAGGGAAATCATTGCCTAAGGCGCTTTCGAATTATTTTATCAAAAAATGTCCCAGAGAAAATTTGTAGATATTTTTAAGACCAAAAATAATTCTATCATGTAACATTTTTTCGTATCTTGCATAGTTTGACCGAAAAAGGAATTTATTGCTTTTAACAACATTTTTTGCGATGAAAATAAAAGCTGTGCATTTTATCAAAAAATAGTCAACGGGAAATTTTTAAATCTTCTGGAAATGAACAATTTTATTTTTTTTATTGTTTGCGTACATCGCCTAGTTGGATTGGAAAATGGATTTTTGATTTTATAGAAACCGATTTTGATGGAATGAACCTCAATTTTGGTCAAAAGAGGTTCGTTAACGAAATTGTCTTTTGTTTTTGGGTTGAGAGGAAGTGTACCAAAGCGCAATACAATTCGAGAATTCTTTCGAAAGTCACCCTAAAAAGATTGATAAAATTTCGATTTAATTATTTTTTAATAGGATAAGTAGTTTTATGTTTAATTTTGGAAAATATAGTAAACAAATCTCAAATTTAATGTTCCTATCAAACTATGCTAGATGTGAAAAAATGTCTCGCAGGAAAGTTATTGGCCTTAAAAAGATCTACAACGTTCGTATTGAACATTTTTGGATGAGTCACGTACTTTTCGATGAGAATGTTGAAGAATGTCGGAGGAATGTCGGAGATTTTTAAAACTCATTTCTGATTGATAAAACAAAAGGTATGCCGGAAACCACAGCAATTTATTTTTCCAAAATCAGTCCAATCAACATCTCTAAGACGTCTAATGTCCTAAAGATGCCCTAAAGACGTCTTAAAGACGTAGAACGTTCTCGGGACATCTTTCGTACTGACATTAGACGTCTTAAGAGCATCCCTAGGATGTCCAAAAGACATGTTCCGAAAGACGTCTTAGGGGTGTCCCAAAGACGTCCCTAGGACATCCTTCATTGTTTTGTCCACTGGGATATTACTAATCGAACCGAATTATTTTGTTTAACTGACAGTAACAAAACAGAACGAAAATAACGTTCGGATCCCTGCAGGGATCATTACAATAACATAAAAATACATGCATCACTGTAATCATTTCAGATTTGAAGGGGTTTATTTACACATGAATAATTTATTTTATTGTAGTATTCCTGAAGGAAATATATTGTGTATATTGTAAATGGCATTAGTATTTGTTAGTATATAGTATCATTGACACTTCCAGTGACAGTATTAGTATTGAGTATAATATTTTCTTTTCTTCCTTTCATCATTTTCTTATTGCAGAGGCTTTATTGGTCAGTTACCCTGATACCACGGACAAAATTATTGAATCGGCTTTATCAGATTGGCTACGAAAAGCGGGTGATCGCATAAAAGCTAAAATTGCGAAAGCTCATATTCAGCAGTAAGAATTTCATTTTATGATACATTTACAGATTTTTAATTTTTGGTACATTTGTAACGTTGTCTGGTAATTCTCTACACTTGTACTACTTCGATTAAGTGTGGTTAAGCTTTACTATTATAAAAATATAACTCAGACTTATGAAGTCTGAATCGAAATTAAGATTTTCGAATATCTCTCATGCAGATTCATGTTAAAACAATAAGTCGAAATCACCATTTTCTGGATACTTTGCTGAAATCAGTGACTCGAGAAACAGTGTCTTAAAATTTTTTAATATCTTAAGGTTAATTGAGAACATTTCTTATGAATCAATTACTCATTTTACGATTTTACTTAATTACTTTACATTTTACATTACATTAATCTTAATAATTTTCAAAACCAAAAGTTAATTTTAGACATTTTAATAGTATACGATTGTATGTATGAGTTGTTGTTTGTAATCTTCCTATTTACCTTACTTCGCATTTATAATATTATTTAAATTACAACACAATGGTTTTAAAATTATTAGCTACATATCGAAATGTTTCGTTATCAAAATGATTATTAAATTTACCTTATTTTAAAAGGACTAAATTTCTGTTTTAAATTAATTTCCTTCACGCAGCAAGTTGAGCAAAAATAAAATTCGATTTCAAATCTAAAAGTTCAATGAAGCGAATAAAAAACGGATCTAACCTATGATCGACTGTACCCACGTTCAATGTCTACCATTTAGAGCGAATTTTGGAAAAAGTTCGACCTGTACGTTGCACTTTAGTTATAAATAATACTCGAGTCGACGAATTTTAGATTATTACTTTATTTGCGAATATTTGACAAGATTTAAGGAAATGAAAGCACTTTGAGTTTTGACGCACATTGCTTTACCGACCTGTATATTAAATTTAATTCACATGTATATTAAGTTCGCTAAACCAATGTATGTTACCTTTCAGTAGCGGCAGTGCATATATGCTTCACACACATGTGTATTAAACTTCGTACAGAATTTGCTAACAGTGTGATATCACCCTGTAAGTTCAGGCCACCGTTTTAATGCGGCATTTAAGATGGATCAAATGGTTATTTTTGTATTGCAAGTTACATAGTTATACAAACCTGACAACAGTCCCAGATAACAATTCGTGCGATGCATGTCACCCGCATGGTGTGATTCTCATGCAATGCGTGTGAGAACGCGTACCATTGAATGATGGTCATTTAGCTGCGAGCGTTATGAGTCGCATTTCGCCATTACGGAACATAGACACATGATGCGAGCTTTATGAGACGCATTTTGTCATCATGAAGATGCATGAAAAATTAATTATTTTAATTATATATAATTATATTAATTAATTATTAATATTAAAAACTAATTATCAAACTTGAGTGATTTGAATTAGTATACAAATATAAAAATAATTTTTAAAATATTTTCAGTTATTTTTAATTTTTAACGTCATCATATTTATTAATTATTAATATAGGTATTTTTATATTTTCCTCGCTTATATATTTAAAAAAATAGTTATCAAATTTCTTGATGAATTGAATTTTTTTCAACTTGTTTTAAATTGATAAACATTATTAACTAAAAAATTTAAATGATTTTAGTCGTCAACAAAATTTCAAGTAAAATTATTTTTTCTTTGCGCCTTAATTTGTAATATGATTGATTGAAAACTGACCGAATAATATTGAAAATTATATGCAGTTAAAAATTTAATTTAAGTTCACATACATTTTAATTTCAACTTAAAAATCACATAGAATTAGTATTTGCGAATTTGAATAAAGTGCGCTCTACAAACCTAGTTAAATGCTAATTGTGATAGAGTGCAAAAATTGGGAACTAAAATACTACCGCGCATGACCAAAGATGGCGGATTTGCCGGGAGAATTCAAATTAGTTTGCTGTTTAATGCAATATTATAAGGGCAGAATAAAGTTATATAAATGTGAGAAGATGGCAACAAAATAAGAAATTAAAGCTAAAAGCAATATCTCTCTGTCTTGTAGCAAGAGGAATACTAAACTTAAGATTAAACGCAGCGTTAGGTCATCGCTATTTTTAAAGCAAAATATGAGTCATAGAATTATTTTTAGTATCATTTATGCCAATACAGCGCCAACTAGACGGAAGTAAAACGGAATAAGCATGGACTTTAGACTATCACTGTTTACAAATGTCAATCATGGGGTGACTCATTTTGCGACTTAAATTTAGTAGGTGGAGCCACATGACCTATTTCCTACTTGGAAAAATAAACATAAAACTGTATGATTACAGCAATTTCATTGGTTGGGGACTTAGAGTAGGGGAATTACTTCGCCCAAAATGAAGTTTATAAAAATGCGCACACAGTAGAAAAACGGCAGATATTTGTATCTCCGAACCTAAATTACTACTTAAAATCTGCGTCTGTCAAATTAATAAATTGGACTTAGATTAATTTGTTGACTATGTGACATGATCAAATCTAAAAAAGACAGATTAAATTGTTAAACGCGAAGCCCGACAACGCGTTCGGCCATTGCCGAATTAAAATATTTTATTAACTGACAATCATAATTTTTAAAATAACAAATATGCTTATGTGCCAATAGATTATGAGAATGTAGTGAAAATCTAAGAGAGGGTTTAAACCGAATTACGGCTGGTGTTAACAAATATAATTATTGCGTGAAAAGTTAAAACAAACTGTGTTCTTTATTTTTCAAAACCTGAATAGTTCTCACTCTTCAACGAATCAGTGCCAGGTTACAACAGGATCCAATTTTACTACAGCGCCAGTGACGTAACAAATTGGTGACAGCGGTGAGATATGCTGCACTGAGGGAACATTTAGATTGGAAAGTGACTGATAAACACAGAGAATTGAACGGAGTTAATTTTATTTTTAGTTAATTGTGAAAGAGTGAATAAATAAAGTTGAACTCTTTTCGGTTAATTGTTACACGATTACTGTGCAACAACATATATTTTTTTAAGAAATGTCTTATCCAAATCCATTGTTAATGACATTGGTCGAACAATAAACATTAGAAGTGCAAGTGTCATAGATTAAACAGTTTTGAGATTTAAACAGATAAACAGAAATTCAACATTAATATCCTTTTGGAAAACCACAATCTTCTACCAGGGTTTTGAATGGTTTTACTCCCGGTAGCTAGGGTGTTATCAATTTATTACAATTTTAATTTCAACGTGGGAATTCAAAACTTGAGGCAGACAACTGTCCTGGTACGGAAAAAGATTACGGAACCAAGGGACCTTTCTCCAAGAAGACCTACAAAAGTCTACTGGATTTTAAGGACAGAAGATTATTTTCCGGATTTGTTACATCCTGCAACTTATTAATTTTTTTTGTAAGACTAAAATTAGGCACAAACCTACCTTATCCCACGCGGAATCTGGTAGTAATACCAATTATAACCGCGCGCAATAACGGTTCTTTCTGAGTTTGAACCTAACTATGGTAAGTGTACTACGGTCGGTAATATAGAAACCACAAGATACACACAGTGTTACCAAAGAGGGATAAGACTTCAGAGAATACCGATGCTTGATCATTGTAACTGTAATCTCCGATATTACCATTAAAGAATAACCATAATTATAATTGATACGAGTGTATTTATATTTCAAGTAGTTTAAAAATATAACAAGTTAAAATACAATTACATGAAGTGTGAATACACACGCCTTATATATTAAGTAAGAATCTTTTAACCTTATGTTTATGAGTAACTCACTTCGTAGAAGAACCGATACATGGTCAGACACACTGTAACCTAAAGTGTCTGACTAGAGGTATCACCTATGGTTAAATTAATGATCATACTCCTGAAAGGTAAAGAGAAGAGATAGGCGATTGCCGATCACCGCGGACAGCGGCAGACGTTAGTCATCATATCTCATAGCAAGGCTCGCGAGTATCAAATGACCGACAGTCTTAGTAGACGTAAATATTCTCCATCCGAGAAAATTGAAACCAGCACGTATTAAGTAAAACCATGCTATTACAATTTTAACTTAAAACAAACCAAGCAATTCCGACAACTCAAGGATGTTGTGACAGTTTTACCGATATACATGTTGTGACAATTTTACCGATACAGGAACGTGCTCGCATCCATAAACCTATGGGGACGAATCACTATATAAACCTCGATCCTCCCTTGTATCAATGTCTTCAGTCTCAAGCAGTTATACTGTACATTCCATCTACGTGAACGAACAAGTTCGATACAGTCGCGTACTTCAAGTCAAATTTAAATCAGTTACCGTGTTCGAGTCGAGTACTAAGTCTCGTCGGCTGAGACGTTCGGTCGACGTTAACTGAGTTTTTCTCAAATAAAGTCCGCTGTGTTAACATTTGTGATAAGGACTCAAGTGTGGATTGGGCAGCGGTTTAGGGCCCTATATCGCACTATTAATCGTGAATCGTGCTTATGCATTCAGTTCACTTAACAAACATCCGGTAGGGTTTCGTCGCTGCCCTACAACAACAACGGAGATACAATCGACAACGCAACTCTCTCTCTCCCTCTTGCCTTTTTCTTAAGGAGAAAGTATACGTAAGTTAATATTTGTAACTATTTACCCATTCTATGTTCTTATAATAAATTTATTGTTCACCTGACCATCCTTTTTATTTAAACACTGTATATTAACACAGTTCGCATAGAGCTGATAAGTGACAACTTGCCCATAAACAAAAATAAATTGTCAGGCCTTACCAACCTGACATAATTAGCACCCTGGTCTGTCTCAAACCAAAATTCCATACTACCCTCGCCTATTTGCTCGGGACGTGACAGATTTTGAAGAATTGGATTATCAGTGATTTATCAAGAATCTCCGTTGGTTAAGAAAGTTGAGACTCTACAAGAATCTGTAAGCAAGCGCGAGAAATGTTTAAATTGTAATATTCAAGTAAGTTCTAATTTTCAAAACGCCACGGTTAGGAATACTGTAAATGGTACAGAAACTGTTAGGAATATATTAGGAGATAATAATTCAATTAATATACGAAATTCGGAAAAAACACTAATTGAGCCACATCCCAGTAGTGATATTGATAATAGTAGTAATAGTACTAGGATTGTTTCAAAAGATCCTTATGAATCCAATTAACAATTAGGAACTATTTCAGATAGGCGAAAAGAAGTTGCACAAAATATTTCTACTTTTTCAGGACCAATAAGAGCCCAAGCTATTTTGCATATATCTATGCTGGTACGGGACATGGTTCCAGAGTTTGACGGCACTAATATGTAAACATATTCAAAATAGAGCAGGAATCACTCTTGATGAAATGTTAAAAAAACTTAAGAGAATTTATTTACCAAAATTAGATATTACCCAATTATCACAAGAATTAACCATGGCAATTAAAAAGTCTAATGAAAGTATAACTTATTTCAGGGCACGAGTGAATCAAATATTAGATGAATTAATTAATATAACTTTGGAAAAAACACCGGGGGCAAAGCGAACTGAGAGAATAGAGGCACACAAGGAGAGCGCGATATCTACTTTCATGAGGGGGTTAAACCGAGATATATTCGCGATAATTAAAAGTAAAAATCCTGCTACCTTAGATGAAGCTATACAGATGGCATCTCAAGAAGAGATTCAGTTTAAAAGCTGGAATAGGGCTCATGCAGAAGAAGTAAGAAAAATTAAACTTTATTATAATTCAGATTTAAAAATAGGTTGAAATTCACGTAAAAGAATAGCGTATACTCGTACTGAGGAAGATGAAAGTAAGAGACGTGAATGTCCTAAGCGAAAAAAATATAATGTAAGCCAAGGCAAAGAGAGAAAAAACTGCACGCATTGCTTTAGATTGAATCATGATATTCGTAAATGTCATATGAAAGCGAAGCACGATAGAGAAAGGATGCGAAATAAAGATTTTAAAGATCAAAATTTCAACTCGACAAAGGGTCATCCTACAGAGGGCATGATGGCTCAAGAAACCGGTCCCTCTCAAACCGCGTCGTTCTCAAA